>JAQGAF010001283.1:0-32858 GCA_034687865.1 Kryphioiulus occultus | reverse complement strand
AATTTTACAATGATGGTGGTTGTATCCACCCTAATGCGGCGGTAATTGCCGATTAAATTGGGTTGATGGATTACACCACTCTACCACACGGTATTCAGTTACTGATAGTAGGGTACTGAGTTGAATTGAATTGAAATGTTCATAACAAAAGTCCTAAAACGATCTGTGCATTGTTTTGTCAGACTACCTGTACTAAGTGAAATGCAGACAACTTTTAGCTTGGTACAGGCAAGTTTGATACCGCTTTTGTTCTTTTAATATTGTATTGTAACATTCAGATGAATACGTATTGAAATGCCGCATTCTAAAAATTTGTTTGAAAAAATCCTAAAACAATCCTTAATTTGTCTCCAAAAGTCTTAAAATTCTCCTTATTTTTCTTCACAAAAGTCCTAAATTTCAAGACTCGGAATTTGTTTGCCACACTGTTTTAACACACTCATATAGAACACACTGTACTAATTTTTATAATTTAGTGATCTAATTTTACTTAGATTGTATGTGCAATTTACTACCGTCCTTTTTGTAACCTCAGAAAGTAGCTTCCTTTACATGATAATTTTCTGGTGAAGAACCCCAAAAGATATTTTTCACGGTTTATTACTGACTCAATTTTCGATTTTCGAATTTTTCATTCACTCCGACGCGTCGTCAGCTGGTGTCTAAAGGGGCATAATGGTTCAATATTTTTGTACACCGCATGCTGCGACCTTAATTAGCTTCAATACTTATAACGATAATTAAAACTAGGGTTTATCACAGTCTGCATCAATACGAAGCAAGCGTTATTATGTTAATAATCCATTGGCGCCTTGGCTTTCTGAAACTACCAAGCCTCGTTGATGCAAACAACTGATGAGAATTTACTTTTCTTGCAAAAGAGCTCAGCTGGATGTATGGGTCCCTGGTTGTGAATAAAGATGTCTGTACCTTCCTCTTTTCTGCGTGAGATTTGTGGAACCCTCTGTTTTCATCCACCCATTAGTTATTACACTGTCAACAGGTTTCTTGAACGGTGGTGGCTGACTGTGATTAATGAAACAAGGTTTGATTTATTTTCGTAAGGAAATACAAGGCTTTCACCAGTAATTTGTCATCGCCTAGATGGCATAGAATGCCAACTACTCCACAACAATGATGATCCCCTGAAAGGAAGACTACTCCCGTGTTATTTAAGCATTGTGATTTCAGGGTATGTGCTTTATGGGTGATTGGCGGGGCCTTCATTTCTGATACATGTAGGTAATTTTCGGTTTGTTTTCCCTGTCATTACTGATGAGCCAATCGCGTGACAGATACTGATTTAATAGCTGTAAGTAGAGCTTCATGGACACGTTATGACAACCCAAATGCAAATATTTGCAACTCGAAATAACGTTGACTAGTAGCTGCTGCTCTTCTTGAAGAAAATGAGATGTAGGCCTGGCAAGGAATGGCATTTGTATGGCCTTCGTGTTATTTGAAAGTTGAAAATACGTGTACATGATCCTGCTTGCCCTGCACCCTATCTTTGAAAGGAGAGGAAATTTTCGTGATATTTTGCCTTTGTCATTTAAATCGCATGTTGACTTATCTACTTGGTTTTTACTCGCTGTGCAATTCGATTATAAGTTAACTCGAATTTTCTCAAAATCGATGTTCTTTTTTGAAAGAAAGTATGTACTTTGACCTGATCTGTCGACGGCATTTTTATGTAATGAAATTTAAAATGGGGATAGGCCTATTAATTAAAATTTGAAAGGCAAGCTGGATTTTTTCTAATTTTAATTTTATAATGATAAATTTGTGCGTGCATTATTAAAAGTTTCCCTAACTAAAATATTTATGCGGTTACACTACACAATGCGAAGAAAAAATGTTATTTAACATCTTGTAGTATTGATAACCTACGTAATCAAGTGGGTGCTTTATAACAAGTTGTGCAATAGAGCTAAAACAAATTTGTTTTGTAACAATGTTTTGTGATATGTAAACGCACCTTTTTAAAGCTATTCTTTAAAAGATCTAAAAAGAAGCTGTAGAATAACTGGTTGAGAAAATGCCAAGCAATTTTGTTCGTACATGTATATTGGAGTTTCTCAGAAATGTTTTGTTGTTGTATTACTTGTTCATTCTGGACCGGTCACTAAAGAAATAAAATTATCGTTGAAGCACTGTTAATTCCGTCTTAATTTTCAAAACAGTACAGTAGTTAGTTTAAAAAACTACCTGTTTTTTAAAGGAAATTTGAAAATAAGGCATTTTTATATTTTCCTGAAAAAAGCACTGGCCTGTGACGTTGGTGTTTACTTCCCCACTAGCACCAATTTGCAAATTCTTTTTGCCAAATTCCGAGACGACACTTTGTTTTATGACTGTGTTTGTGCAGAATGTAAAAAATGTGTTTGGCTTGTTTGAGCTATTTAAAACATTTATAAATTATTCCCCCGATGCCCGCCTTGCAGCATAGAAATATTTTGTACTTATCGACTATAATTTAGGGCCTAATTTGTTATAAATGTGGCTTGTCTCGTACAAAACACGTTTTCATCACCCCTCACGTGACTTTTGTTAATGCATGGCTTAATGCCAGCGGTTAGAAAGGGTAGGCATAGATGTATTGCCAGCAGACTTGCTTTCATTAGGTTGAACATTGGATGATTTAATGCATAAATTTACCTAAAATACCTTGACCGTTATGAAACGCAAAGGTTTACCCTACAGCTTCAGTTGGACGTCATCTGTGACCAAATGACGTACTGCTGAATCATAGCATTTTGCATTTTGTCTGTCGTGCCATCTAACGAACAGCAAGTGAAACATGCAATATGTTATAGAATGCATACAGATATGCATACTTTTAATTACACGTGTAATTTCAGTCGATTATATTTGTACCGGGGTCTTTATGCAAAGTTACCCTTGCACTATAAAAGAAAAGTTAACTGCAGTATTTGGCTTCATAATACTTGATGATAGTCGATGGGAGAACTGTAAAATCAGAGGAAAATAAAAATTTAAACCTGGCGAACCTGGGGAAGTCAGGGGATTTTATATTACTAAAGCTGTGGGAACCCTGACACATACATAACTATAAAACTTTAATTTGAACATCATTCTGAACATGTATATATACTTTGTCTTCTATTTTTCTGCTAAGCAAATTATTTGTTAAATCCTTTCTCGTTTTGAACTCATCTATGAATGAACAAATAAACATGGCAGGGTTCTACTCTACCTTTTCCAGTGAACTTAAAACTTTTTTTAAGAATTGTGATGCCTTGTTATTCTTAGTTTGATGACGCCTACATGTACATCTGCCTCCAGCTCATTCAGTCATTCCTGATGCTATTTGTAAATTCTGTCTCTTGCCACTCAGCATCCATTGAGCTTGGTTTAGGTCTAAATGCAAAGTTTTTCTTTGTTTTCATTAAAGATGAACGACACCTGTTATGAAGCCGTGTTTAGCTTAATAACGCGCATTGGGTATGCAAACGGAGGAAACGCCTTAATAGTGGGCATAATTGCAACAGACCCACATTTTCATTTAGCATATAGCATTTAGCATATGGGCTCCAGCTCCACCATCTTAATTTGATGGAAAAAATAGCGGAGTTCTCCAAAAAAAACAATTAGAAAAACCTAACATGACATATACGGATATGGTGTAATGCATGTTTTCGTATGACCTGCTGCACGGACCCGCTAATTAATATTTGGAAATGACAATGAATCTTTAATTTTATAATTATGTGATGGGGCACGCGAAAACGCGGTTGTTGTTTGTGCAAATGGTAAAATGCACGGTTCGCTGGCCACAACCGTGCTGTTTCTACGACTGCCTGTGCCAATTAAATGACAACGGATTTGCAGGTTTGGTCCCTGGGGTACTTGGGCCCAGGTCTGGGTCTTGGAAATGCACGCTGCGCTTTTTTGACGTGGTTCCCAGCCAAGAAATGTTATAAGTTATAATTTATGCTCTTATCTCCCTCATTTTGCCCTGCTTTATTTATGAGGTTTAAGGGTATGCTTAATGTATTCATTCGTGGTATGAGCTGATTTGGATTACTGCGAAAATGGTTTCACGGTTTTAATTACGGAGCGAATCTGTCTTTGTCAGTGCGCAAAAACCGCTGTTATCACCTTTTTGAAGATGCAAAATAGCAAGAGTTTAGTAGATTTTGAGATTGGCTCGGGGTTGTTTTTTGCATGCGATTTTAAAACTGCGCGTTTTTACGCACGTTATATAGTTTTATGCCATGGACGTCATTTGTACATACAACAGTAAGGGATTATAAATAGAGCGCCATGTTTTATATCACGTTTTATGTGTTTGTTTACACATGAATATATAGCTACATGTAATGAGAATAATCTTCATGCAATAATGCGAGGAAAAACGAAAACATGAATGAGTTTTCTTGGTTACCGGTTTTCTTTCCATCATTTCAAGTGTAGTTGGGAAAATGGGGTGAAATTCGGTAAAGTCCCTGAAACAGCATAGACACTATGAATATTTTAAAATTTAGAATGTATTTAATGAAATCGTCACTAAGTAGCAAATTTTTCCAATAATTAAGAAGTGATTTATCAATTTTTGCTAAGATACTTTTTAGTTCTTTTTTAATTTGTTTTGACTTTTAATGGTGAGGAGGTATTCGTGTATTTTGTTGAAGATTTTTAGGGGTATTAAACATGTGGGTTTTTCTAATGGCGCATTGGTTAGCAGTGATTGCCTGGCGGTTGGGGGCAGCCAAGTCAGAAATAACACTGTTAGGTTGGTTTAGGTTTGGTTTGATTAGATTAAACATAAAAATAAAAAGGATAATGCCGATAGCTAGGCCGGGTGTTATTCTTGTATACTACACAAGTAGTTGTAATACATGTATATATCCTTTGTGAACAGTCGGAGCATGGACTTTACCGAACTTAATCTGAAAAAAAGCTTTTCTTAGTTTTCTAAAAGTTGTATCGACTTTTATATCACTAAACATATCAAGTCGATAAGGACTAAGGGGTTATTGAAGTCGACTAACAACTTCTGAACAACTTAAACATCTGCAATACCTGTGCAATTAAAATTGTGGACAGGGCGATGTACCGATTTAGATTCGCTATGCATTTTGGGTTTCATGAGGGCGGGGCCCGCAGTCTCGTCTCAGTGTATTACTATTATTTTATTGCGTTTTGCAATTTTGGGGATTTCCGCTGTCCTTCGAGTGCAACTGGCAACAACGTGTAAACAATACGTGCGCCAAAACAGTGATGTCATTCACGTTACACGTAGGTGTAATATTAAAAAGCTGTCAACGCCCTCTTGTGCAATGTGCATTGAAACTATAGTTTCCACATCTTAATTTCATCATACTGTTTACTGTATACTTCATGATGGAGTTTTTTTAGTAACAGAAGTAGTACTAGTGCTAATTTTTCGTCTTTTTATAAATTCGAAAGCTAAGCTATTTTTAGGCTCGAAGGTATTACGTTTGATCGAAGTTAAAAACGTTTAACACAATACTTTTTACAATACTACAATTGTCAGCAATTTTTAATATCTCGTGTTACTATTTGTTTTTCGCCTTTTTATGAGAAATCTGATATCTGATATTTTAGTAACAAATTTCACTATATTGTAAACTCCATGATGGAGATTGTAGTAACAAATTTAGTGTCAATGCTAAGTTTCTTCTTTTGATAAATTCGATAGCTATTTTTAGGTAGCCTATATGAAGGTATTTCGTTCGATCGATTTTTAATACAATGCATCATACGATACTAATAGATGTTTTAATACCTCGAGTTACTATTTTTTCGCCTTTTTTGAGAAAGGTGCTTATTAAATATATTTTTACAGTATCTTTTACACCCATCTAAGGTTCTTGAATTGGTGATAATGCTTCAAATTTTGATACGTAGGCTGGAAATAATGTGCTGGAAAAGGATTTGTATCGATTATAAACAAAATTAGTAAAAGTTGACCATCTTGGTCGTCTTATTTTGCCTGCCCTGCTCTGCTTGTCTGCGAAAAATTATCCCACTTTTCAGGACTTGATATAAAAGTCACCCAACGCCTCTAAATTCAATTAAATATTTGGTTAAAAGTTAATTAAGATCGGTGTAAGCTGCTGTCGGGCTTTGCCGATATCGCCTTGAATATTTTATGTTATGCCCATTTTCATTGGTCACCGTCCTTTGGAACGTTTTATCGATTGGTGTCCATTCTTCTGGCACGAAGCCGAAAACCTTTAGATACCCGAGTGTTTTTCCTCTAACTTTTGGTTGAGCCAAAAGCAAATTTGGTCTTAGAATTAGGCCAGATGCCTGTAATGCCTATACTGGTGGCCCTTTTAAATTACCTCCTTTGATAAGTCAATGGCCCATTTTGAAATTACGTGTACAAAATTTGAAATCCTTTTCGTTTTCATACAGCATGTACAGTGATGCTGAAAATCGTTCAAGTATTCAAATAAACGTTATAAACGCTTTTGTACATGTGTTGACATAAATCTTAAAAACGTTTATGGAGTTTCCACAAGATGACTGGCCGTCTGGAAAAACCGGCAAAGTCAGGGAAATTGATTTGGTCTGGAGACGTTAGGGAAATTCATATAATGTCTGGAAATCTGTTGTGGCACAACCACTTTTTTAGTATATGTATTTCAGAAAACGTTAAAAAAGTTGAAGTTGTGATCAACTTTATGCAAATTTAGCCTACAGCCTTTTTATTATCATTGACTTTTCCTAATATTTCTTATTAAAATCATCTAAAAATCACTTAAAATAATGACTTCTGTTAATTTAAAACATGGTTTGCATACGATATTGATAAATATCGTAGTTGGCTACTTATCAAATTTTTCAACAACAAAAATTTCCCGCAGCGTTTCCATCATTATGATTAATTTTTAAAATTTCGAAAGAAGTCCACAAACAAGCAGTGTTTGAGAACTAGTGGTTCCAACCACTAGTGTTTGCATCGTTATTAATATTAATATGCTAAAAATCTATTATTTATTGCAATTTTTCAAGAATTAAACCTACGACATTCCCTTAATTATTAATATTATTTGTTTTTCACAAAATTGTGGGCTAATTTGATCATGTTGTGGTCAGATTTAAAATAATATATAATTTTCGCCATATCGCAATTGTATGGGTAAAGAATTTGTCAAAGCTGTGAAAGGTGTTCCTTGAACTTGCGTGTAAATTTTCCAAAAATTGTCTGGAAAACCTGAAAAAGTCAGGGTAATTTAATTGAATATCTGGCCAGTCACCCTGTTTCAACATAATTTGTAAGTAATCCTGGCCACTGCGTTTGACGATTTGCGTGGCAATTTATCAGCGATTTCTTCAATGACTATTCGTTTTAACGAAAATGATGACACGTTGCCTTATTGTTCAACTAATGATTTTTTTTACTGAAGAGAACGTTTTCCCCATACACACTCTACGTGCATTTCCATTTCATCGATTTCCATTAGTTTCGGAAATTAATTTCCCTACCCCACAAGTGTAAGTTTCAAATTCATAATAAGAAATGAAGGCTTTATCGGATTTTCTTTTGTGTTTCGCTGAATGATGCGAGCGAATTAATAGGTTCGTTAAGTTGCATATGTAATTAATAGTTTGAGACCTTTGCAAATTCCCTTCTTAATCACCGAATGCTTTATTCTCCGTTTAATCGTAAATAACAATGCAACGTCACTGAATGTCATTTGCTTGGGAAATGTGAGCTGGCCTACTGGAATTTCCTGAAGCCATGTATTTTCATAGGAGATGCGAGTTGTCATTCCAGGAGTATCGATTTTTGCTTATTTAATGCATTTTGCTCCTTTCATCATATACACCCACATGGGTCTGCGCCATTTATGAATGTGTGCTCTCGTTCATTGTGTTACCTAATCTAATGAACATTTCAATATGTCTTTGGTGGAGAAAACACACGTTTATAGCGTATTAATTGCATCTACTGTATACAGCTTTTTCAGTAGGTCTGCTGCGAGCACGTGGTTCGGACCTATTCACAAATTGATGACATGGAAAGTAAATTTGGGAATGGGTTATGGACGTGCTAGTGCAATTTCAGTTCATCAAGTCAGTAATTAATTAGAGTTAAGGAGTGGTTTAGTTCATAATTGAAGCCTGATGGCTTTGCTCATGGTAGAAATGACGTGTTGCATAATATTACACGTTACATGTATTTACAAGTCAACATTTTATAATGTGCTTCGACTTATCACATTATGGTATGAATTTATTACAAATGAAGTTTTGTTTTATTAGAAATTTATCCTATACATGTAGGCTTATCTAAGAAAGGTACATTAATAGCATGTCGTCTAACAAACTGATAGAAAATCATCGCCCTGGAAAATACTTTCTATCTATAGAATTCAGTGATGGTTTGTTAGTGTTAGACAATGTTTGGTTACGGTTGTTTTGTTTTATTTTATTTGAAGGTTGAAAATCCCTTTAAACGCTTGAGGGATGGCGTTGTGATGTATTTGTTTCACTGCTTGTTTTTTTTTTTTTTTGCTAAACCTGCAACATGTCAGTTTGTGGAATCCAGCCAAAGTTTGCAACAAAAATTTACTCGTTGGAGCTGTTTGTGCCGTTGCAATGGAAGTTACAGAACAGAAAACAATGCACACAAACCGAAAAATTGATCAACCTGTGGCAGTAAAATATGCATTTTTTGAATAAAATTGAAATATTAATACATGCAGCTTATCTTCGGGCCTTTTTACTAGTAGGACTTCTGCATACAAGCCCTGGTTTCGAAGTTGTATACACCCAAAGGAACAACTTACTTATAAATGTTGAATTTTATCACCAAATGAGGTCAGACAAATTGGAATTGTGGGTTTGAACTCGTATAAAATTTATATAAACTTCAAGGGGCATCTACGTGTATAGGTCATCTGAATTTTGCATTTAATACTCCAATGAAGTGAAAGTAACTGTAGACTGGCAACAGTTTTCATAAACAAACATTTTTGTGTTGCCAATAAGAGCTTGCCTAATAAACTGGATATATCAGATTTCTGGTTAAGGGTAGACTACATGAATCGGAAATTTTATGGGAAAGTGCCGCAGGCATAATGACCCAAATATAGTAATGACATTTAACATGTGCCTCAGCAATAAATTGGCTATGACCCTGTCAGCAACCCAGACTGTAAAACCCTGTGAACAGGAAAATTTGGCTTTTCAGACAATCCCAATAAGCTTCTTCGTTGAACCAGATTCTATGGACCAACCAGCCAAATCTGTGGCATTAAATTGTGCATGGGCTTCCGGGCCGGATATTCCAGCTACTAAAAGTTTATAATGGCATGTTTCCCTTATTCTCGTTGCAGATCGCAATTTCATCATCGCCAACGCCTTGGTGGAAAACTGCGTGATAATATTTTGCAACGATGGCTTCTGTAATTTGGTGGGATATTCCAGAGCGGAAATAATGCAGAAACCCAGTGTCTGTGAGTTTCTCAATGGCCCCATGACTAATCCAGCATCCATCCAGCAAGTCAGGGACGCCCTTCAGTCCAACGAAGAAAAACAAGTGGAGCTGGTGTACTACAAGAAAGATGGTAAGACAATGGCTTTATGTGTAATTACTGCGTGGTGACGAATTAATAAGTTCAGCATCCCACATACAGTATTTTGAAAGAAATTTCCAAAACAGCATTATTCTCCTGAATTGAATATTGCGTGTCAATATTGGTCAACTGCAGCGAGATTGAGGTCAGGGGTGGAAATATTTACTAATAAATCTACCTTTTAACAGTATTTCTTCAGTTAAGATACATGTACTCTTGGCTGTACTTCAGAATACATGTACATACGTGCCATACTCCACCATAGCTAAATAAACGGGGTGCTTATTATACTTGAAATCCAGAATAACTTGGAAATTTACTGGAATTTTTTTCTTTTCTGATACTGGAAATACCGGAAATATACGATTGTGCAAACGCTTCTTCTCCGGTAATAAATTCAAGGTTTGCTCAACTTAGGTTTCATGCATTACCTGGTAGATTGATCAAAGTTTCCAAATCAGATAGACGCTAATGTGAGTGTCAATTTTTTGGTCAATTAATTGTACATCTAGTCATGCACAGTTTATCAAATTGCAAAGACTTGAGAGCTTCTACTAGCATCATGATTTCATGAATGATTCAATACCAATTCCTCGATTAGATGTGGCTGCGTATGAATTTTTCAAGTTCATTATGAATCAGCTAGCTGTCGCTGCAAGAACTTTTAATCGCCCAATAGCCTCTTAAAAGATGCTTTTGCACTCGGCCCTGAAGCACATTGGCGACATATGGCGTTGGGGTGGGCTCATCGATTTGACCCTGAACAGCCTCTACAAACTCTCGATCTATCTGGAACATATTTGCTCAAAAATTCTCAAAAAATGACGTGCATCTCACAGTCGCATTTATGATATTAAGATGCCTCGAATTTATTTGTCAGAGGTTGTTTTTGCGACGAATTAAATTATGAAGGGTTCTTAAATTGGGACATGTGTTTTCAACGCAAACAAAAACAAATGAACATATGCTCGAATTGAGTTTGGAGGCTAAATGCGCTAGTTTTGGCACATGGCACATGGTACATGGTAGCGCAACAGCAGGCCTTCATAGCCTATCGTTTATTATCGTCCACTTGAGTGAGTTTCCCTTCAGGATGAATTTTGAAAGCAACCATGTTGCATTTTGTGCAGACGTGGCTAATGGAATCTCGATGTTGAAATCGCTGCCTCTTCCTAAATGGCCCAAAATGAAACGGGACTCTGCAATTGCACCCGAGACGAGCATTTCTTCATCCTTTGGATGATGCACGATGACACACGCACAAATTGTGTTTTGGCTGTGATTCCTTGGTGAAAATAGCAGTGGTTTTTACCAGCAATATTTGGATTTACTTTGGATATTGTTATGGGAAGATATAACGCCACTTATTGATGGGTGCCCTGGGTTGGACACTTAATCAATAAGCTTGACGGTGAGTATTAATCTCGGTTGAGCTGCTAAATTAACTCGCAATCGATGTTCGAGCCTAGAGTGAGATGAAAAGCAATGAATTACTAAAAGGCGTTTTTCCAGCTGTTTTCGTAAAGCTGTTTCTATGTAATCCCTCTAAATCTCTGATCCGTGCTAATTGGTAGCAAGGAGCCTGCATTATCCATACGGATTAGGTGGTCTGGTGATAATGTTGATTTGCTATTACCACTGTGGTGGTGACCATTGTATAAATATTGAGATTGTGATAACCCCGCATTTAATGTACGTTTTGATTCTATGAATAATGATTTCCAATGAATTATGAACATGGGCGCCCGCAGGATTTTTCCCAGGGAGGGGCAACCTTTTCCGGGGAGGGGGCAAACCCATGTATATACATATAAATAATACATAAATCCATATTTTTTGCCCATACTTCCCATGTTAACGCATTGCTTAAAGCATTTTTTCTCAATTTTTACATTTCTGGCCCTTGACAAAGTTTGATAGCTCTGGGAGCCTTTTTTTGGTTAGCATTGCCTGTCATGTCTCAAAGTTGAAAATGTGACATGAGAAACAGAAAATATAATTGATTTTTCATCTATTTTTTTTTCCATTTTTGGCCTCCACCTTATTGTCCTGAAACTTCATCATTCATGGCCAATTTTTATCATCTCTCAAAACCACGAGAAAGTTTCATAAACTTTGGTACACTTGGTACACTAAAAAACTTCCTAGTGCCAGTTTTTTAATTTACCAAGTTAGTGTTGCAAAGTTTATGAAACTTTCTTGTGGTTTTGAGAGATGATAAAAATTAGAAAGTTTGACAAAGTTTTGATAATCATGTACATGTATCTGAGAGCCTCATTTGTTTAGCATTGCCTGTCGGGTCTCAACGTTGAAAATGTGACATGAGAAGCTTAAGCCCTTATAATACAAAATGTAATGGTTTTTTCATCTATTTTTACATTTTTGGCCATCAATTTGTTGTCCTGAAACGTTATTATTCAGGGCTATATTTATTTTCTAACTTCCTCCGTTGTTCCTAATTTCATCAAACTTAAGAATTATCTTTATGGTCCTTTCTGTAAATGATAAAAAACATCGTTTCTAAGTACGACTTTTTTTTAAGTGTTCCAAGTCAGTGTTCCAAAGTTTGTGAAACTTTCTCGAGATTTGATAGATGATAAAAATTACAAGGTTTGATAGATTAGAGAACCTTATTTGTTTAGCATTGCCTGTCGTGCCTCAACGTTGAAAATGTGACACGAAAAGCTTAATGTAATAGAAAATTAAATTTAAGCTGGCTTCCTTTCTGTCAGTCGAAACCTTGATCTATTGCTAGTCTTCGAGACAAGAGAAAAGGCGGTGTATAAGTAAGTTGGATCTCCTGTCATAGTTCTTGTTGATCTTTTATTTACAGCATTAAAAGACCATTCAAAATTTCCGTGAACGTATCGTTCCACTTCTCTTTGTAATGCTTGAGATCCAATAAAATATAAACATGCCTATTTTCTGAAGTGCAGCGTCAAAGAATCACGGATATAAAACAATAATACTTGCCCTGGATTTTCTGCTTCAGACAAAGATGTAGACCTATGAAAGAACTTTAATAATGCCCCATGAAATCTTCAACCTCAAAGGAAAACAAGCTCGTATAGATATTGATCGAAGCAAAAACTAAGCTTTTAAGATATGGAGGACTCTTGATTTGCGATGTTTTTGTGATTTAATTAACATATAGCATTGAAATTTCCAATAGTGCTCTAGTTCTCGTACCTCCTACTGTTCTTAATCAGACATTAATATTATTTGGCACGCCCTTTTGTGCTTGTTCCTGCCGATTTTGTTGGTAAATCTTTTAACGATGCCAACATCGACTAAGCCCAATTATTCTCTGATTAAGTTGATAGCCCATTTCTTCTTAATTGCTCGCATCAACCATCTTCTAGCCCAGAGCGATTATTTTTGCCGCAGCGGTTGTGTCTTCATGAAATAACAATGATGCATTTGAATAAAAATGTTGAAGTTGGCAGGGACCCTTTTTGATTTGAAATGTATCTAGGCTGACTTTGCATAGATTTATGATAAAAATGCATTAGCAACGAAACTAATTGGGATTAAGCTGCTGGAAATAAGCATGCTGAGGGTTCGTGTGACTTGACCGAGTAATGCGAGTAAATTGCACTTTATCGGACATGGTGAAAACATCTAAACTATAAATGAAAACCACGAATATTAAAGCCAATCATGACTTCAGTACCCTTATCAAGCGTCAATATTAATGGAAAATGTGTATTATAATTTTAAATAAACGTCACGTTTTCTATTGCTGTTTCAAAAATAAATTGTGGTTTCATCACTGCATTTGGTTGAATTGTCGCTTTTAAGATAATTTGATGACTGTTTCGGAATATACCATGTTGCTCCATAGACACTATTAGGTTAGCACAAAAGCAAAAACGAAAAAAAAAAAACAAGAAACAATTTAAAAAGGTTAAATTGCGACAGCTATGACAGGTGTCATTCTTACATGGTAGACAAATACCGTAGACAGGGTTTGCACTTCCTGGAAAGTCAGTAAAAATCATGAAATGTCAGGGAAAGTGAGATAATCTGCATCAGCCAATTGGTTATTCATCATATTTTATTAAAATAAGTGTTCTTAGTTTTTTTTTAAAATCTCATGTAAAATGCCATGGAAATGAGTGAAATGAGCTGTCAGGGAATGTCAGGGAAATCGGCTTGAGAATTTGAGTGGGAACCTTGGTAGAGCTGAAATGTAAATATTTTGTACATATTTGCGCAATTTGATTTCCATTATTAACCATCTAAACCCACGGAAAAATAAACGTTTAATTAAGTTTCTAGCGGCTAACATCTTGAAAAAGTGTATTCTACTGTATTTGACCATTGATATTGCCTAATCCGCCATGTTATGTCATTCCACCATTGAACCTGTAAGTCATGCGTTGAAATCCAGCAACTTCTGCGTCTCCCTGTATACACTTATCCAACCGCTTCTTGTGTTCATCCAATAAATTCCTTCCTCGCATGTTTTAACAGGATATGCGAGTTAACCGATATCTTGACATAAAATCGAAGCAAGCAACCTCAATTGGGCTTATTTATCTAAGGAAACATGACAGGCTTGTGTTGCACTGAAACCATATCTGTACACATGTGACGTTAAATTGAGAGTGACAAGTCTCTGTTGGTACGCATCCTCATTGGAACTACTTATCCGAAATCACAGCCCGATGCAACCGGGCCCTCCAAATTGAGTTTTTCAAACTTTTTCTGCTTTTCTGTCAGTTAAGAATGGCACTAAAAATTAATATTTATTATTGCAGGAACGAAGTTTTTGTGCAGCCAACTCATTGCTCCAATCCGAAGCGAAGCAGGGGAGGTGTGCATGTACATTCTTAACTTCGAAGACCTGACTGAAGCCCCGTTCAAGGAGGAGGAAATAATCGATGAAACCGTGCCAGTGAGAAACAACAAGCTCAGTAAGTTCAGGCTGAAATTCGTTTCTTGGGAATGGTTTTGAAATCAGCTCAATCGTGATTTAATTTAATGGAGAAAAAAAAAGTTAACTTAAGTGTCCCGAGAAGCAGTTGTAAATCTTGAGGAAACTCCCTGTAGGCCAGCTGATCGCATTTCTTCAAGATGGAACTGAGATTAGATCGTTTTTCTGCATGGGTGAAGACACATCTAGGATAGGAAGGGCATGTGAATATCCTAAAAAATAGGGTGTTTTGGAACGATTAATTATGGAACAAAAAAATCAATGAAACAACGTCGGATTAAGTCTCATTCCTAATTTTTAGTGCATGTGTGATTACTGCCCAGAACTAAAGACTTCAAATTGCGATCATAATTAGAATAAATTTAAGACCACTGTTATTTGGTTATTTCTTTGCCGTAGTTTAGATACTTGTGCAGGGTGCGACAGAAGTGATTAGATGATTCAAATTTGGCACTGTGTCATTGTAGTAAGTGGCTGACAAACGCACAAATAGATGTGTAGAACACACACACCGATGTTCATAGCAATTAGTTCATGGTTTTAAGTTATAGCATTAGGAGTTCTAGAGTCCCATTTTTGAAATTGACACAAGTCAGTCAGTTTCGTTAATGCTGGGTCATTAGACGATTTGTGTCTTGAAATATGAACACTTCAAGAGTGCATTTACTTTACAAAAGTTTGAATTTTCACGTTTAATCATCTATTTAACAGCAACATGCAACAGTTTCAAAACAAAGTGGTGTCCTAGAACTAATAATGCCCTAAATTACACCGTAAACTAAATGCATTGTGTTTTGGTCAGAGACTTACTAAAATGTTGACGCAGATCTAAATTTAATCACTTCTGCCGCACCATTTATAAACTTTCTAAAAAAGAATTGTTTACCAATAATGACTAAACTGCACTTTCGTTCATTCAGGTTCATGCATGAACGAAATGGCCTTGCAAACATTTTCGTGGCAGCTGTTGCATTAGCTAAACCGAATTTGAATTGGCTTTGTTGTAAAACAATTCTCATAGAAATCTAGGGGTAATTTGATGTATTCCTAAAGTTCAAGTACACTGTAGGATAGATTCACTAAGATGATTTTATTTGTATTCCATTACCCGAGTTTAATGTGAGCTTTATCAATCAGTCCATTCGAACTTTCTTCGGGCATGAGATGACTCTTCCATTTCATGCACCCTTTTATAAACCCATACTCTCATGATTAAGCTTGCAATACAATTTCCCATAGTACTGTTGTTTTCTCGTGCGCAATACCGTAGTCATGTAAGTCGTTAAGATTCTTCTGAAATATTTCATTTTTAATCTCGTTGTTCACCATTGCTGCTGTACTGATGGCTAGTTGCAATAAACTCTCGGTTCCAATTGACATGGACCGTGGGAGTCGACGGTCAGAGCCTGTCGCAATCGTTGATTAATGTGGAGTTTAGTGCAACGTGCCATAAGTCCCTTCTTAATACATTTCAAGTGCTGCACATTTTTCTATTGCTAACACTATGTGCCATTGGTCAGAGCACGCTGTTCATAGCTTACGTGTCTGTTGTCTCCTTTTTCTGATGGCCAGGTCTTCTGGGCTGGATGAAGCTCAGGAGATCGACCCTTTTCAGGACTTCGAGGAGTTATGTAGACGACGATAGGGGACCCGATGTCCATACACCGTCTTCCACCAAAGAAGGTTAATCACACTCTCCTATGTAGTTCCAACCAACCTTTTCTACACATTCACCTTTATTTGCCACTTTTATTCACATTGAGTGCGATTGAAAGATGACAATTGGTATAATGGCGCCTTTGTACTTGCCTTAGGCACACAAAAGGCGCCTCTGTATACATTTCAAAGGTTCCAGCAATTGGACCATTTCTGGAAAACGAATGGGAAAAGGCTCCTTGGTAACAGAGATGCTAAAAGCTCGCTAGGCGTTAATCTTCCGTGACAAATGGCCATTTCTTTTCCTCACCATGGGCTTCAGACGCCATTTTGTGTCTGGAAATTAATGAACATTTGGGCTGGCTGAGATTTTCTTTCCAATTTCAAAGAAATTGGAGTGGTTGCAAATACATGTAGCACCACGAATACCGTGGACCTGAGCGCACGCTTTCACTCACCTCATTAGAGCATTGTTTGTACAGCTAGGAAAATTAAATGAAAACGTAAAAATCACGATTAAAGCTAATGCTGAAGTACATTTTCTAATTATAGCCCAGCTTCGGTTTAAATGCGTAAACACGAAGGCACCCCAAAAGGACTTACATGTTGGGCTGGGTACCTTGCAAAACTCAGCTTTTATTTTGTTTACTGTAATTTATGCAACCAGACTTCCATCGTTTGCAATAGCCTGATTTCTCCTGAAAATGTCGTTTGTTGTTAAATTAGTTCCTATGTCCTATTTTGTCAGATAATTCCTGTTTAAGTTCAGAACTGCAGGTATGCGGAAATGCGGGGTGACCATAGATTCATCATTGCAAAAATTGTTTTAAAAACTGTTAGTTATAGGAACAAATTTTGTAAAAAGGTAAAAGTAGTTCAAAAGTTCTTTAATGCAGGGAATGTCAGGGAAATCATCGTCGTCTTTCATAAAAAAATTGGGATAAAGTCCATTATTTTTCTTACTGTTTTTGAAAAATATCATGTAAAATGTCAGGGTAATGACTGAAAAATTGTCAGAGAATGTCAGGGAAATCGACTTGAAAATTTGAGTGGGAACCCTGTATTTCGTATACATTGTATTTGGTTCCAGGGATCACCAGCAGACGAAGCTGTAACCGTTAGAATTGATTTTATACGTTTTCTATCCATTATAGCCAATTTCAATATTCTTTGGTTCTTATAATAATAATATTGTAATGAGGCAAGATAACACTATTTGTATTTTATTCTCACTACAATGTTTTACTAAAACATTGAAATTCGTTGTCAAAATATGCTTGCATTTATGCAGTTGAATGCAATGAATTGAATGCTAGGTAGGGTGCATGAGTTCGTTTTGCACCAGTAATGTGAGTTAAGCTTGTTCGTGCTCAGGTTCATGCGTGTCACATAATTTTTAGTGATCGAAGTGTTCCTGGCTCTGTTTGATAATAGAGATTATGAGCAGGTGCAAATAGAAATATTGGGTTAAAGTAAACACGATAGTAATGTCTAAGCCCTGATGTTGATCTATTTTGAAGCTAAAACAAACTATCACAATCTGGTAATAGACGCTGTAAAAGAAGCCTAATTTGCATTTACTGAAGTGTTTTAAAAATAGCTCACGTGTATGAAATCCAAGACAAATGTACTAAAATCCAAATCGAGCGTCTTTATAATAGCAGCGCAAGCATACACTATGTAGGTTCAAAATACTAGCATGTACAGGGTGACATTCATGCCAGTGACCACTGCTGAGGGATTTGGCCTTGTTTACAGTAGCTCCAACGTTACAAAATAATTTTCAAATCGCACTCGGTGTTTTTTTTCCATCCGACATCTTTGATTATTTCCGCATATTGAATGTATCCAGTAGTGCCCAGTTTCGTGCTTTTTGAACACTTACATCTTTATACTGTAGAACCCACACAGCATTCTACACTCGGTTTTACACTATCTTGCTTTTAGCCTAATTACTGTATACTGCACTCACTGCTTATCCACTTTTTTCTTATCCCTAAGCTATATCGCTTATTTCCGTCGCCTTTCAGATTCAATGCTTTGACCATCCAGGCAAAACAGATCTTAAGGCAATTCATAAAGTCTGAAATCGTGGATTATGATTTGTGCAAATGTCTGTACGTTCCAGACTTTATGACTGATCCGAAACGAAAAATTCAACTTAAAGTTCGAAAGCTTTTTTTTCTAGGGATCGAAGCACTATAAATAAATTCCTACATGTAAGTTCATAACTCAGTTCCCCAGACCTGGAAACCTGGAATTGTCAGGGAAAATGAAAAAGTGTGGATTCAACGAATCATTAATGCATTTTACACAGCTAGTTGTTGGTTAACATAATAATTAAGAGATGACAAACAATTGTATGGAAGAAAATTAATAATGAAATTGTCAATTAAAAAAACTAATCTAAATTTGTTGTTTCCTAATGAAAATTTGTTTTATCGCCTGTTTATGTACAGGGTGTATCGGAATACCTTTTATAAATGTTGAGGGCAGATAGATGGTTGCATACATAGAAAAATGCACCGTTCCATATTTGCAGCACTGTATGTCCCAGAAAGGACATTTCAACAGTGCAGTAACTACACTGCACGGACAACATGAAATCATGACCTTGAAAATGACCCTGAACACATGTATACTATTCCTCACGTTTGTTTATGACAAAATTTTGTATTTTAAGAGGTCTGGGTGGTCAGGTACATGTATTTTTTTCTTTTTAAAACCTGGAAAAGTCAGGGAATAGTCTGAGAAGTTTAAAATTTCAACTATGGGCGAGCCTGTAACTTCTGTATACCCTCTCTGTAACATACATGTACATGTACTGTACGTGTTTGCCGCTCTTTGAACTATTTTGGGAAGTTGTGGATAGTGCTGGCGTAACTCTTGCTCTGCTTGAGATACTCCAGGGCTACCCCAGGGTATAAATAGAAACTCAGCTCAAAACTAATGCAAAATGAATGGAACTTCCTAATTTAGACGGGGTTTCGCCAGTCCACGAATATGGCAAGTTTTTGTTTACAGTATAAGCAAATTGATTGATCAGCGATTGCCCTGGGATGGCGTTGCCCTTTCTGGGGCACAGTAGCCGCATTCCTGAAATAGTTGCTCTCCAGGAAACTGCTTTGACCTGAAATGCGAGGGTAGTCCACATTGGACCTCAGTTCTCCTTCAATGCATTTTGGCAAATGATAATTGGGCTATCGATTTTTTATTTGGCGGAATTTCACCCTTTCTTGACAATGGTATCATCTCGATGTGCCATGGGCATCCCCACGCTCGAATAATGCTGGAATTTAGCTAGATAAACTAAATCAGCATCACGCTTCATTCTGGCTTGAACAAATACTGGCAGCGTTGGAGGCAATTTGGAGGATCTGTTACGTCAGGCTGGCCCGTATCGCTGGTGTCCATCATTTGCAGAACATGCGTGACACCCTGATAACCTTCTGACAGACTGGTGACATCGATTGGAAACGATACGGGCTCGTGTTGGTGTTGAAAAGCTGGGGACTTTTGTCAAGTGACTTTTGGAACACTGCTGGTGTCTGCTTAACCTTTCGACTGTTGGAGGTATTTTATGGCATTCCTGTAATGTCACATTTTGACCTATGCAGTTGCTCGTAGCAGTAGATTATCTACATGTACATCTGATTAGTTGCTTGCTTGTAGACAGCATTTCTATGATGACAAGTTGCAGGTAATCAGAAATTGCAACTACCTGTACCTTCATGTGGAAGCGAATTTTTGGAGTCAATGAGTAACTTGAGCGACGATCTTGATCTTGAGAGGTGTGAAAGTTGCATGTTACTGCGTGATGAAAGTTGAGTGCCAGCCTGAAAACAAATGAGATGTTGGCACTCACGTCATTTCGACTTAATGAAACTGTAATTGGAGAAGTTGTTAGCTGATAGATTAAGTGCTAATGCAACTCAATCACTCTCCCAAAAGTGGTGATTGGTCTCGCACATTAAACTGTTTTGTCCAGTTGATAATAGTTTTCATTCAAATAAGGTCATAACAATTGAGGTTGCTCAACTTTTGCAGCAAATGCTTCGCTTATATTAATAACAAGCTGCATATGTTATATTCGTTCAACTGTTTTATATGTTTACTTATAGCTAAGGCAGGGTGTCTTCCGGTCATGGAAGTCATGAAAAAGTAATGACGTTTACGGCGGGGTCAGGAAATTTTTGCCTTTGATGAATTCACAAAATTAGAATTTGGGTTGTTTGTCATCCAGTTTTGCAATGTTGTTTGGGGGCCAATGAGCATGTCGTCACTGGTAGATAATATTTCTGAAAATCACTATTTAGTGAAACTTGAACGCCTCATGTTCTAATAAGCATTGAAAACATTTTGAAGCCATGAAAAAGTCATTGAAAAAGCATGGAGTTTTGCATTATCAAATCCTGCAGACACCAGGTAAAGGAAAACTTGTGCTTTAAATTAAGTTATGGTTGGCCAAAACATTTGCAAACTTTTTTTTTTTAAATTGTGAACATCATGCAAGAACCAGACACTTTAATTTGGATAATGGTTCCAAAATGCACCAATCATATTTTGGAAAATTCGTTGCAGGCCCATAGTCTTGTAGTTTCTGAAGAGCACATGCTCGTCAAGGTTTTCGGACGATGCACTTTACGTGGCTTATAAAAATAGATTACAAGTTCTTGGTCTCTGACAATATTGAAAGTCGATGTCTTCCTTAGCTGACTCTAAGATTAAGGAATTTCCCTTATGGCACCCACGCCATCTCGTATTCATAAAGTGTGCGTCTAATTGGCAAACATTTTGGGCTTAGGCCAGACTACGTAATAACAGATAATAATTGATGAGCGCAACGAGGTACACCAAACTGAAAACGCATCAGAAAATAGCAATTTTCACGTCCTGAATTATTTAGGAAACTGGGGGTCTGTGAAATGGCCGCCCATGGACCGAATCCAAATTCGGTTCAACTGGGTTTGGGCAACGGATTTTGTCGTAAAGTTTGCAACATTTTAAATAATTAAGCGACAATTGCCCCCTAGTTAAGCTCACTGCGCAATCATTTTTTCGTTTCAAGGATGCGTTTTATTCGCATTGGCGGGGCGTACAGGTCGTAGGTCACGTTTTGTTAATTCACCTGGTACCTTCCCAATTTCATCATCTTTTCTTTTCAATCTTTTGAAATCTTGCACAGTTTCAATTCGCTTATGTTGCACCAAAGTCCACTGATCACGATATGCCTAATTTTTCACACGCAGCACGTGTCAGAAATTGCGTTGCTCCATTGGTCCTCTGGTCTCCAGTGTGCTGACACCATTTCTGACGCGCGCTGTATAATTTTCAGCTTTTGCATTTTTGAATCTAGCATTGACATCCTTTAAAAGTTTGAATCACCTAGCATAAGCCTGCCATCGACGCTTCTTTTTTCCAAACTTTTTATTTTCTGCCAATGAAATTTCAATCTGCCTGGCGAATTTTTTGTTCTGAATAATTACTTTCTTAATTGTAGATCGTGGCCGATCACTGAAATTGAGGATAACGACGAGCAAAAAGGAACGTGAAAAACCACCTTCAACACAGACCTGGTCAGCGATGGACGGTGGCGAAATTGTTCCACTAAGACACGTCACTTCCCCTAATACCAGTGCTGTAGCTTTCGAAGCTAGGGATGATGGTAAGCCCATGGAGAATTTTTTTATGGAAAATCCACTAACATGTGTGATCTGGTTGTTCAAAAAAATCTTCAGCAAACAAAATCAATTTTTTGGAAAAAAATTTTAAAGTGTTGCCTGTACGACAATTCGAAAGATAAATAGGAGGCTGCAGCATTTCCGTCATTATTACAAATTCTTAATGTTTCTACAAAAATATCCTCAGTGTTCCCAGCGTTATTTTCGTGTTAAATTCTAAACAAAATGTGGGTTTTATAGTGTGGGGTCAGTGAAATGTCAGGGAAAAGTCAGGGAAATTTGATAGAAAATTCGACCAGTCACACTGTCAAACGGAGGCAATGTGGTGTTTCTCTATAACATTTATTAGCTTGAGCTTAAATTTCGATCAATCTCGAGAGGTGTAGTCACGATTTCTAAGCAATGCCCTCTTTAATCACTTTTATGACACGTGTAGGTTCCTTGCATTAAAGCGTTCTTAATAAACGAAAACATTACTGAAGAGCTAGATTGTATGAAACCTAGATGTTGTGTGCTGAGGAGATATAAAAGCTATACGCTGTAATAGACCCGCAATAAATCACTTGTACAAACGTATAGGAAATGAATCGGTTTTATGAGCTTATCGGAAGTTAAAATATATTGGCCGCATCGCTTTTTCTGCTCAACATTTTGATGGGGTTATAAAATCATGCAGCCTTTACAAAATATCTGCTTATGCCATTGAGGGCAGTTATTATCTGCAAAATTGTCTATAAGCCAACTTGGATACCAGATAAATGATAACTTAAGTTCGGTGCTTCTTGGCATTCATTCTTATTGTAGGGTGTGGCTGAACGCAAGTTTATACAAATTTTGGTAATTCGTAGACAGAATTAACGCAGTATACCAAAAACATCGTGTTATGACGTATTATGGTAATTGTATTCTACGACATACACACGTGTTTTCAATATTTGTTTCGTACTCCGTCATTTATAGTACGTATCAGGTTAAGAGTGCTCAATTTCACTCTGCCCTCTATCGGCATTATGGAACCGATTTAATACTTGTCTACTGCGGCATCAGAATATAGTAATTTAAAAAAAATGGGCTAGGATTCTTCATATTATGAAATAGTCTTATTATGTGTGCCTATTGACTGTTTTAAGTTATAAATTCAACATTACTTTAAAAAAAAACTTACCTAGAAAAGACAAGTGTAATAGCTGCTATAGCTGCACACGTACGGTAGGCGTATTAATACATTCCTAAGCTTATATCAAAGAAGTCATCAGGTTCATAAACGTCCCTAGGTGGCACAGTGAATTAACCTGATATGTACTACAATTCTTGGAAAATCCAGTGTCGCCAATCCATTCGCATTTTTCGATGATGCGAACTAATTTTCCTGTGCCCAAGGAAGCTTGCTACCGGAAATGACTGTAAAAAAATCGATACGCTCCATGTCATTGGAACCATTTTGATTACGATGTTTTGGTTGACCACCAGCTGAAAGCATTCAATGACTCCAATATTTACAATGTTGCATACAGTGTGTCCACCATCTCTTAAGCGTAACGCAACATCTTCCAGTTATTAAATTGAGAAAATGCTTTCTTCTTATGCTAAAACTTCAGTGTTGTCTTCCAGCATAATTATATTGATATCCATGATAGCCCCTGGCCTTAAACTGAACCTTGTTTTTGTTTACCACTAGGTCATGCCATACATTTTGACAAAAACGAAGTAGCTGTGATATCTTTTGAAAGTGGAGATGGGGCCCGAAAATTTTCCATTGGCAAGGACACCCCAGCCCGTTCCGCCACCCTCGCAAATAGTAAGTACGCCTGGGATTCCTGCGTTTTTCAATTTTGTACTAACACATGCATTAGCACAAAGTGGATGGGTTTTCTGTGGGGAGCAGGTACGTATCAGCCGTTTTCATTGTTTCGTGCACATGCAAACGCGAGGGAGTTTTTTATTATTTAATTCACAGTGCCCTGTATGTGTTCTTGTTTCATTAAGTTTTCACCGCATTATCGTGTTTTGCATGAAAGGACCACAGGGACAATATCACACGACACCTGGCCAGCCAGGTAGTGTGATTAATCCATTAAGCAATTGGCGCCATTTAATTAACCGGTTGCTGGAAGCTTTATCACGATGGACAAAAATGTTTATGAAAGATATGAGGGCGTTTAAGTTTGAACATAGATTTTTCCAGTTTTGGGCTGTTTTGACACGTGAGGTACTTGGATCCAAAATCTCATAATTAAATACCAGTATATTGGTTTCTTCAAATCCGATAGGATTTGTAGGAACCATCATGCAAGTTTATAACAGTACGAGGTACCAATACACCAAATTACTTGTACCAGCAATGGTGGAACCATCATTCGAGAAACAGTAGGGACCTAACGGAGAGATAGATGTATTTACCCCACGTTTAGTCCCCTTAGAGGGGGACTAAGACAAAATCCTTTCTTAGTGGGATTTTTCAGTACCTAAGCTAGTTGCGTACAAAGTTCTAGCCCTGACGGTTTATGCTCGATGGGAGTAGGTCAGTCAATGAGTCAGTTTATACGGTATAGTATATACTGGGTTCATACCATCAGGGAAAGTCGGGGAAATCTTGACATTTTGACCATTAAGTCTGTGGCACAACTATTTTTATTGGTATAAGGATCTCAGATAAGGTCATACACCCAAGTTCCTTGTTCAAGGCAGAAACGTATCCATTCTAACATGATCAAAAATCCACTTCTTGATCCTGAAATTTGAATGGCAATTTGAAGCCCTCTTGAGTTTTGCGGTGCACCATTTGAAGTAATGATTACGTGGTGGACCGCTCCTCTGATCTCGTAAAACGATTCCCACTCGCCCCTGAGATAATTGAACTGGTGAAACCTAACTCTGGAGAGAATTCCAGAAAAGGGGGCCACAGCAGCTCAATCTGAAGGAGAGCCAATAGAAGCCGAAGCACGGATGCCGGTGCATTGCCTTTTGCCGATCAATGAAAAATGGATGCTTGAGGTACGTGCAGAGTGTCGTTCATCAGAGGCACTCGCTTTGGAGACTCATCTATCAGTTGGCAGGAATGGGAAATCAAACTGCTGGCCTACTTTCGCTAATCACGAGGTTTTGGTCGCGGTAAGTCGACCAGGTTACGCTGAAAGTGTGGCACGAGTCAGTGTCACACACGAACGGTCAGGGTCAAATTGGTTTCCGAGCTAACCAAATTTGTCCACAAACCATTAGGAGACGCCTACTTTCTTATAGTTGTCTGTTCTGGAGCAGGGCATATGCTTTAGTACGCCCTTAATTTTTGTTAGTTTAAACCAAGTTAGATTCTGTAGCATTACATTTCAGAAGACAATCTGACGCACATATAAGTGAACTGCAATATATTTTTTGAAATGTTCAAAAAGGCGGTAATTGGCTTGAAGACGGTCATAAAATTTCGTAGTTTAAAAACGTTTCCAGCAAAACATTCTTCCTAGAAGATTTGCGTCAAAAGCCATGGGAATAGAAATGATATTATTAATTTAGATGGCGTTAAGTGGTGGAGCCATATGTTGTATGGCGCATGCTTTTGCCATACACGAAAATTATAATGGGCGATTTGTGCAGGCTCCTTTAGGAACGACCCATTTACTTAAATAGATTATGGAAAGGGTATAACCTACAGTGTAAGGGTTGTAAGAGGTGTTGAGTGGCAGTTTTGCTGCGAATTGATGTTGCCAATGACGCGTGAATCAAATATAGATTTTTACGTAAAAATAGTAAATAAAAATCAAAGGTACGATGACAATAGAGGCAATTGGTAAGTTTTATGTTCTATTGTAAGCATGCACGTTTTCTTAAGGGCGATTGTGCTAATCTACGTCTAAATACCAAGTATTAAACTGACAGCGTTTCACGTTTAACTAAAGTCAAATTAGGCGATAAATGCCTTTGTCAGAAATTGTTTTTGTTATTTATCTCAGTTGCATTTAAACACTAAAATATTAGAACATGAAAAATACTGTATTTAAATGGAGTTTGGTACAACCGATTATTTGTATGGCACGTCGGCACGCATGCACTGTATATATGTATTTTCCGTTCAATGTCTGACTTTGATATCGTTCGAACGGTCCGTTTTTCCAGAGTAAATCAATTACATCGATATTATTTTTGACGATGACTAAATAGGGAATTTTATTTCTTTAGAAATGTGATTGTATTCATAGTTTTTAATGGCATCAACGAATTATTCCGAAAATTAAACATCGGACACAGTTATAGGTTATTTAAATTTTAATTCAAGGGAAAATAAGGATTACTGTCATTAAATAATATTAAATAATAGATTTTGAATGGACAAAAATTTAGGTTGGAAATTAGTATTGTCGTGTTTTCAAATCACGATGAGCAAAAAAACATACTTTAGCTAACCTGACCTTTGTCCATTAAGCTGTCATCTATCTATCCTTAAATTGCCAACTGTTATTTGTATGCGATTACCGTCACAATTTAGTTTCCACGGCAATTTACATTTTTGTCTTATGTTTGCCTCCATATTTTTGACACACCAATGTTGCCAAAATGGGTTCTTTTCGTTCACCAAATTATCGTTGGAGGTCATCACAAACTTACGCAAGTCTACCTATATGTGGTGGGTTCATATAAAACGAAAATCAAGTGAAGTTTATCCAAATTCTTCAGGAATAGAGGAAAATGTTTAGTTGACGTCATGAAATGTGCTGTACACGTATACGTTTGAAGTCAATAACAGACTATGACAGTTTGACTTAACATCTACAAGTCACTTGACATGACCTGGGTAAATTACTCATTTGCTCTAAATTTGAAAGCCTTAGTTATAATTGGAATATTTTGAATAAATTATGGGATTTCGTTCATGATTAATATATCAACGGAATGGAATAAACTGTATAATGCATAATTAAATTTAACTTTTATTTATAGCTTTTACATTGGTATTCCTTATGAACAATTAATTTCCCTGTTATTGGCTTTTATTCCATGAAGCTTTTAGTTATGCACCCATTAATTTGAGCCACAATGTTAAGAATTATTGGTATTGGTTTTCGGATTATGAATTATTAGGTTCCTGAATCCCTCTCATCTTAAAAGGTAATAATGCGCTACTGTGTTGTTTGTATTATGCATAATGGACTTGTGTATGTATCCTATTAGCATTTTGCTTCTTTTTCTAGTTTCTCTTTTTATTTTGTCTAGTTACATATTTACTATTTTTATTTACTCTAATTTTTTTCCAATTTCATTTAACTTTAGTACTGTGTTGTGATGTTTGTTTTGGTGTTCTATATAGTATATCAGCTGCCAGCTTTTCATGGACCGGATTACAAAAGACAAAGGGCCTTCACCCTTGCCCACATTGAAGGTAATTATCTGGTGATGATTTGTATGACCATTGCTCGTTATTTTTAATTACCTAACGTAAGCGTGTTCGTGTAAAATGACCTTGCACGGCCTGATTAGTTTTATCCACGACGATACCTTACACATGTCATGATATTGTCTAATTTAGGGAGATTCATTAACGCAGGCATTGCATAAATTAGCTTTAATTACAGTGTATATCCTTGGTGTGTTACCAGTGTATTACCATAGTGTCATCCAACTTCTGGTGAAATCAATTGTGACATAAGGTGATGAGACAAATGCATGATGAGATTGTTGCCCTTGGGATTTTATCAACTACTTTTACATTTTCTGGCATGGTAAAGGAACCTGTGACATTTGTCTCAACGAATATATTAGAGCATCTTTACGAATCCATGGAGGTCATTTCAATATATTTTTTAAAATTTTATTTGCCTGACTTTAGAATTACATTAATTAAACAATCGTAAAATATGGCAGAGAACTACAATTTTATTAATTTAGCTATTAACAGACTTTAGATGACATGAACAGTTTAATTCGATGCACAATGGAGTCTTGACCGATTCTTTTGATGATTATAGTATATGTAATCTAAAACATCCATCGCATGCAGGATATGTTTAATATACGTGTTCTTTTTCTATCTAAGGTTAACTCGTCTGCAGAAATAATGCCAGACTTTTTTATTTCGTTTTGAATTAATATCTGAAGACATCTTATCATTTAACAAAACTCTAGAAAATGTGAAGGAGGTCTTTAAGGTCTTCGATTTTATTATTTTCGTAGTCATGGCGACGTTTACACATGCATTATTGAATGCATATCTCAGAGCGTTTTTCGCAGTTTTTTCATCCTCCGCTGTGCAATTTTCCAGAAATGTTGTTCAAAAATCCTCAAAAGGTCGAGGCAATGAATGCTATTTAATAATTGTATGTTAAACCATTATTCATGTAATTTATTCTGGTGAAAATCCCTAACCGGAGACAGAATAAATTTTTGGAAGCTAAAGATGTATACGTTAAATTTGCATTTCATAAATTAATCTATTTAAAGATGAAATAGGTAAAACTAAGATGTAAATTTATTTGCTTACAGTAATCCATTTATCTATAAACTGTAATAAATTAGCATTTTTATTCAATAAACAGTTTTCTTAGTATTTCTAAATTAGTAAATTCCTTCTCCTTCAAAACATAGCAACTGTAAAAAATTGTAATTAATAATAAACCGGAGTGAAAGTTTTTTAAAGTAACCCTAATGTTTAGTTAGTTCATGGAAACTAATCCCGGAATTTTTTTGAACATGACTAATTTTGGTTTGGTATTTAAGAGTTTGTCGATTAAAAAAATTCGGATTTGCACTGTCACTGATACCATTGCGAAATAATAAAAAACATTAACTTGTATACCTATAAAGCTTATGAAAAGGTTTTTTTTATTACAAAAAATAAGTCAAAATGTACATGTACATATAAGATCAAACATTTCTTCACTTGGTGTATGTGGGTTCACTTGGTGTATTACTGTGTAAGTAACTATTTAACAT
The DNA here is from genome assembly GCA_034687865.1 of Kryphioiulus occultus. NCBI lineage: Eukaryota > Metazoa > Arthropoda > Diplopoda > Julida > Julidae > Kryphioiulus > Kryphioiulus occultus. The sequence goes on along the minus strand of JAQGAF010001283.1, from coordinate 4,083 downwards.
TACAGATTATTGAAAAAAATGGTAATTTTATGGTATTTTAGGCTCGCTGAGTGTTTTATTTTATGATATGTAGGCCTTTTGAGACCTGATTTTTTAGTTTTAGGTTTAATCGGTTTACTATACTTACTGATATCAAGAGAAGGGATCGCTAAAGAGCTGTTAACAAAGATCTGGAAAAGTATGCTTTTGCGACGAACGAAGAAAATCGTCGCAAATGGGGTGAAAATTCTTAATACGACTCTAAATCGTGGCAAGATGGAGAAATATCGGACTTTATGATGTGAAATAATGTGACGATTTTCGAAGGAGACCCCACAATTCATGTTGTTATGCGTTTACCCTTGCTAACAGTTTATTCAAGCATCTTTCGTTATATTCCACCAAGTTTAGAAATCATTATTCCTGTTTCGGCTTTGACATTTGATGATTTATTGTCAATAATTGTGAATAACTTTCCATTCATAAAAAAGGTAATTTTTAATTTCTCAAGCTCCTAATAGGTAGCAAGCAATGCTAGCACTTCTACACGCATGGTTTGCCCGTATTTAGGGGCAGCAGATACTATTAATTAAATTTCTCTAATTTAGAAGATCGGTTACAAATTTATTCAAATTATATTTAATATAGACATGGGTAAACGAGGGTTTACTGTATGTACATTTCGGCTGAAAACTTTGCAAGCGTACACAAGCTGGAAACAATTCGGTTTAGTCAGACTTTACCAGATAATCTTTAAGTTCCATTTCTTACGTATTTAACGTTCGGCGATTTAGTTGTGCGTTCATTTGTGCAAATATGAGTAATTAAAAAGCGTATCGTGTATGATTTCTCACTAAAGTCAACATAAAATGCGAGTGAAGTTGAAAATTGAGACCCAGGAGGCGACATGCAAATGCTGTGGAAACGTGGATAATTGCATGTATAACAAATGCTGCTAACGTATACTTTTAATTTGATTTTTATTACGTGCATGAAATAGGCTTCAAGCGACACATCATTTAGAGCATAAAAATAGCAGTGTAGCTATTGCTATTTCCCAAGCACACGCACGATGTCGTCTCTAAAAATATTAATTTGAACACGTAGTGAGGATTACATTAGACGAAAATGTTTACATGCTAATACATGTACGTAGGTTTTTGAAAGTTCCCACACGCAACAATACATTCGTGTCCTACGAGCGTATTTAATTAAACACAATACCCTACCTGCGGTAAATGCCATGTGGTAGAGGCCGTGCCTACATTGGAATTTTTTTTTAATTGCTTGTAATGTTAATTTATAGGCTTTAAATTAAATTAACTTAAATAGGGATAACCTTGGAAATTACTCTGATGCTAACCCCCTTTTGGGTGATACTGGTACCGACCTAGGGGTCATGCAATAAGATCTCATTGTTAAATAGGAGTTGGGAATTTTATTTAAAAGTTTTATCCATAAAATATCGTCAGTTCCAACCTGGGTAGGTTTTTTTTACTCAAGTTGAAAATCGAAATTTAAAAAAAACGTAAGGTACTGCGTGTGTTTTCTCGTCACTGAACAGTTATATTACATTCGGATGAATACATGTAAAAGTTGGGAACATAAAAAATGAGAAAGTACATTAGTACCAACCTGGAGTATATTATACCCATTGGAAGTAACTGTACTAAGCGATTTGCCGGCGCCGGTGGTCGAGTGGTAGCGCGCTGACTTCTCGACCCAAGTGTTGCGGGTTCGCATCCCGGCCGAGGTCGGTGGGAAAATTTTGGGCAGGCGATTTTCCCTGTGTGGCGGCTCTTTCGGATGAGAGTTTAAACCGAGGTCCCGTGTGGATCCCCCTTGCTCTCCACACGTTAAAGATCCCTCAGGAGGCGTATTCCTCCCTGCGGTTAAATTTCCAGGTCGACGGTCTGCCCCCTGGCGTTGGTGATGGGCCCAATAGGCGCGAAAATAGGCCAACGATAAAAACTCCATAAACATACATACAAAAAACACACCTCACACAGTCTCTTGTGCAAGTGCCATGCCGCATTCTTCATTGTATACCGTGGTAAGATGCCTGAAACCACTACTTCAACCTTCCTGTCTTTAAGCCACTGGATCAATCCTCGGAATGCGCTCCAGCGGATCTCTCCCCAGGTCATTGGTTCCCATGTGTACCAGCATCCGCTTTGTAGTTTCTCTGCAGATCTTTTCCTCTCCTTTACGCCTGTAGAACCACCCGATGCCACAGTCTTGAGGTTCCAGTCACTGCCTGCTGCTGCTAGTTCCTCCTTCAGGTGCTCATGTGCTTTGAATGGTATTGAGTCTCCTGCTAGCACCCATTCCTTCTCGGGAGCAACTGGAGCATGCTACACCTCCACGTTTTAGGAGGCCAAACTCTGGCATCCTTGGACACTGCACTTCCATCATTGCTCGCCCCATGAACGTCACCACCAACGACACCTATTGGAGGCCACTGACGCTCATCTTCCTTTCCAGCCTTCATATATCCCTCTTCAATCCCTCTTGGGCCTGTCTGGCGGCTGCCTTGTCTTCCTGTCCTACATCCGACCCTCCACTCTTGGTCAAACAGTTTAATGTCCATCTGTTCCGTCAACTGTGCCCTGCATTCCTCTAAGGCAGTCTTCAATTTCTGCACTGCTGTATTCACATCCAAGACCTACAGCTTGTATCCAGCCATTTCCAGAAAATTCTCCTCCAATACCTTCACTGTCTGCTTCATTTTCCCAGCTGAAGTCGGTGCTCCATTTCCTGCTAGTTGGCACCTTGATCCTGATAACCTTTTATCAAACTCTTCAACACTGGGTCGCACTCTTTGCACATCCAAACGGACCCTTTCCAGGTGTGGACTGAAGCATTTTTATGCCCAGCTTTCTTCTTGACTGCACCAGGGATGCCCACACATATCTGGTGGAACCAGACACTACAGCCATCGCAGTTGATCCAGTCCTGTTCTTCATTGCTGTCCAATTTACAGTCTCCTCCACACTTCCTGCTGATGTCTTCCATACTGTGTTGTTAGCTGCAATCCTATGTATTCACCCTTCAGATTGTACTAACTACCCTTATCCTATTTTATTAAACCTTAATGAATTACATGAAAATGCTATGCCCTACTTGTGTACACTAATAATGTGATTTGTATTTATAAGAGCTTGAACGTTGCTTCAATGCTTACCTAGCTTAATACAGTGTAGCAGTAATTTTATTCCCTAATCCCTGGTGTCTGTGTGTCCTGGCACTGTTATCTAACCCCTTACACAAGCTGATTGACCAGCACACATAAGGGGAGTACGCTCACACACCTTTTTATTCACGACTATTAGCCTTGATTTATTATTGCCGTTATGTGCTTTTTATATCGTCAGCCCGTGAGTAGCAGCCCTTATCTCTAGATAAGAATGTGTGGTTACGATGTTAGGTGACGACCCCTACCACGTGGAACTCAACAGTTCCCTCCTGACACGATACTGATAGAAAATTCCGGCTAGCTTTCTATTTAATCTAATTCGCACTATGCTCTAGTTAAACTAATCCCTTGCTCTAAAAACAACTAACTAAATGATACTATTACACTACCCACTACCCTAAAAAGCCCTACCTGTGGAACGACACCTGCGATCTTGCTTGCAGCCAACGTTAGATTAGATTAGATTAGATAATGGTAGTGTGGCCTTTGATACGGCTGCCTCCACAATGAGGCGCTACGAATCCAGGCGAATGGAACTCCACCCACTTGCCCACTCCTCACTTCCCTACTTCTATCGTGCTTGGCATGCTGGCTTGCTGTTTTAAGGCCCACCACCGATTGAGCATGCGCTTTGCTGCACCAATTGTGGCTTCCCTCCCATCTTCCTCACAAAAACCCAGCCACCACTCCACAGAGTACAATTCTCTTCCTACCCTGTACTCTGCTAATGCCTTACATGCACACATGACATGCACAACATCCTCCACCCCATCCCCACACAGGTTACATGTCTCACTTATTTGCGGCCTGAACTTCGCCAGCCGCTTATTGGTCTCTAGCGACCCTGCCCTGGCACGAAACAATAGGGCACTAGCATAGCTGTTGTCGTACAGCTGTTCCCTACCAAT
>JAQGAF010001282.1:0-32859 GCA_034687865.1 Kryphioiulus occultus | reverse complement strand
GAGAGAGAGAGAGAGAGAGAGAGAGAGAGAGAGAGAGATGTGGTGGACCAACGTTGCCAAGACGCCAACGCACATCACGTAAAGAGGTTTCTTTTCCTCATTTTCAAAACCAGACACATCTACAAGTATAATTTTATGGTTGCTATATATACATGTATACGCATTCGTCTACTGTAGACTTTGTACAACACGTCTATGCTACTGAAGAGAATAGCGAAGGAATAATATTGACTTTGCAGTAAACACTGTGGGTTTTCCTCGCCACTGAAATATTTTATTCGTATATTTAAAGAAAATTATGAGGCGCTGTTGGTAATGCGACTGGAAAACACGTGTACTTTTCTGCTCGTATAAACACGACAGGTTTAACGAAGCAAACACATAGTAAACAAGGCATTTTCACGTAATGTGTACTTTGTTTTGAATAGTTTACAGAATCAAAATGAGAAACACAATGAGAAACACCCTGTATATTGTATGTTCACTGACAGGACAGTTATTTAAATCTATCATGATTGTACGGTATGATTATAGGAAACAAATTTTTTTGTGGCCATTTTGTCATTGATTTATTATTAATTTGAATTAGTGTTTTATCATATCGAATATTGAAACTTTTTTTACGAATATCAATAGACATCTTACGAATGTTTACGCATTCTTCGAAATGAAAACTTTTTTACGAAAAAATCCATAATACCCATTTGGTCCAACTTTTAACTACTGGTAGAATGAAAATGCGAAATACATTGTATTTTTATCAATGATAAGTTAAATATCTTTTATAAAATCATTGCTTACGAACATACGAATACGAGATCTTTTAAATCCAAATGCCAAAATATGCTGAAATTTTCGTAGCTAGCAATTGCGTCATACATGGGTCCCTAAGACCTGAAAAGCCTGTAAATGTCAGCAAAATTGGTTAGTGCAAAAATCAGGAGATAACTAGCAAATCCGTGGAAGAAATTAATAATGAAATTGTCATTTTAATTAATAATCTAAATTGGCTGTTTCCAATAAAAATTTGTGTTCTATCACCTGTTTTTATAAGAGCAATAAATCTAGCAAATCTGGCATGTGTGGTTTTTGCACTTTCACTGGTCAGGGTGGTCAGTGACATTTGTTCTAAAACCTGGAGAAATCAGGGAAGTTAAAAATTTCATCGCTGGAGAAAACCCCTGTGTATTTTAAGTAATGTTTTGCACAAAATATTGCAGTCCTTGTGCAGTTTTTTTTTAAAGTTCAGAAGCTGTCATCGCAGCGAAAGGCTTCTTTACATGTAAGTTCATAGCAGCAGTTTCTTAATTCCACATTCGTATAGCCTCGTTTAGTGATGCTGATTGAGATCCATGCACTTTAAAAATTCATCGGCTATAATCTGAAATATTGTCCCCAATGAAGCGTGAAATTTATGCAGTAGTTCGAAACCGAGTCTTGGATGTAATTCCCATTTGTGCTTTATATCTCACGTGTGTCTAGAATGCGTTAATCGTGATAAATTGGCTCATATATTTAGCTCTCTGTATGGAATTAAATAATTTATCAAAATTAAGCCCAGAATGCGTAATAGGAAGTAGGATATGTCACGCGTCGTACTTGGTAAATGAATTTGATCTCGAGTAAATGCATGTACATATTATATGCAGCAGGTACTTTAATCAGAAATGAAATTCGTGTAAGAAACTTTGTCTAAAATATATTTCTTAACAAAGAAGTGTTTAGCTAGATTTAATTGCTATATTCATACAATTATGTGATTGTGTGATACGTATAGGTCCTTGAAGACCATATACAATTATCCACAAAACCAGGGTTCCCTCAGATGCGTAAAGCTGGATTTTTGAGGGAAATTGTCAAGACAATGAATAGTCAGGGAAAAGTAAGGAAAAATTAACTTATTTTGAAAAGTCAGGAAAATTCAACATATCAAAATATGCTGTGCATATTTATAGGTCAACAAAAAGTTAAGAGATGGAATATTCAGTCAGTCCTGCTATGTATACAGTAGAAATGGTGAATTCCTCATTTAGGGAACGAATCAATATTTGAAATGTCAATCTTAAAACCCAATTTAAATTTGCTGTGACCTTATGACATTTTTGTCCTATCTGGTTAATTCAGGGTACCCCAGTCCCTTGAAAATCTGAAATTGTCAATATGTAATTGTCAAGGAAATTTAATAAACGGGAAAAGTCAGGGAAAATGGTTTTGATTTGCAATAACACGTTTAGCATAGATGGTTAATGGTTACCACAAAAATCTAGAGATGACTATAGTAATTCTGTGGATGAAATTAATAATAAAATGGCCTGTTAAAAAAAAAACTTATTCAAATTTGTGTTCTATCTCATACATGCAATAACTATTAAATATAATGTAGCATTCCTTACACTAGCATATGTCATACTTTTGAATTTGTAGTGGGCTGGGAGTTTATTTTAACTAGAAAAGTCAAGAGAAGTTAAATTTCATTTCTTAGGGAACCCTGGAAAATGCAGATTTACTAGAACATAAACTTGCTTTAGTACGCCTATACTCATTTATTTTCGGGATATCAATATACTGTACATGTTCAGTATATGATAATAAAACCATCCGATACATTAATGGGTATTATCATTGTTCTCAATACTGACGATTTTATTTTCGCTGTTATATTTGGAAACAACTCTACAAGTTTCCAACCATCTGTCAACAAAGGCGCATCATGCCACGTATGATCATATCAAAACAGTCGCTACATGTACATCGACAGATGTGTGTACTGTGTACGACACGAGAAGACATATGGAATGTATGCAACACGTCATGTACCAGTATACGTCCATATGTCCACACAACCATACGTCCATTAACATACGTGCATTTTTCGTTATATTGATGCAAAATCGATGTAACTGATTTGGCACGCTTTCGAAAACATTAAGGCGGGCATTTACCGTGATTTGAAATTAGACTACTGAACTAAAGTAGAAATAATCAGATTGCCAAGACGTAATCTGATGCACGATATAATTTCCCAACCAAGTGAAAACAATTGGAATCACTACGTCTTTGGTACCATTATTTGCGCAGCTGCCTTTGCACTCTTGAGTCGCAATGAATAGTTTGATGCGTCAAGCGGGGACATTGCTGTTCACCAGGACACTAGGACTGGTGTCCATTAAGATCGAAATTAGCCCATGGAGAGGGACCTTACCTTCGTTGACCACTCCCGGAGTGTACATCCCAGTTTCAGACGGGTATAACATGTCGCGGAAATCCAATTAGAGCGACGGACTGCAGCGACGAGAAAATCAACAGAAATCTCATGACCGATCGAGAGTTGAGTCCGAAGGCCCTTTCGCACCCTACGCCAAATCCAGCGTAGCGACGAGCAACACAGAATGGACAGTGTCCGAGCGTTGTGGATCTTTTCCCCTGATTTCCATGATTCGGTCGATGCTAATTAAAGTGGCGATTGACTGGCTATCAGAGGCGATAATCTGCGATCCATTCAAGGTTGCAATCGAGGTTGATATGCCACCTATTTAGTGCGCACTTGGAGGGTCCTTCTGTGCCTCCTATTGGTCCAGGGCCAAAAAGATGCAATTGGAAAAACAACATGCGGATCAATCCTCGGACTCGTCGCCATGGCAACGGCGACGGGATGTGACGTAATTGCGGGAAAATGGCCGCCCGCTGGCAAAACGCCATGTACGCAGTTGATCGATACAAGGGGCAGGGCGAATTAAGGGAAGCATAGGGACACCAACGATTTGAAATCATCGCCGCTAGAGGGCGTCGCCGGCGCCATTAACGAACGCCAAATGGCTGTTATCGCCATTGGAGGCGGAAAGATTGATGCGAGGACGCTTAATTGCCCAAACAACCCGTTTTTGGCGCCTGATTTCGGAATCGCAAACAAGAGGCTGTTCAAAACGTCTGCACCGATTTTCTGATGAAAGTAAATTGTGATCGCGAAAATACGAATGCAAACATGACCTCGATTGGACTGTTGTAGACATGTCGTACTCTGCTATTACTCTTGTGTACATGTGTTACTAGAAATTTGACGGTCGAATCTTGCTTATTTCGATTTGGATGGAAATCGAGAAAAAAAATCACTAATGTGTAGCTAAAACTTACCTTAAAATCGCGAAACATTGTTATTTTTAAGCGATATACGATACTGATTAATATCCGTAAAAATTGGAATATGGAAATGGAATCGTGGAATTACGGTAAATAGAACAAAATCGCATGAGTAGAACTTTGGCACGTGAACGGCAATGCTCGACGCCTTCCAACGCGTAAAGCTCGAAATTCAGCCAATGAGATTCGCCATTTCAGAAAAATTATGAAATTTTAGCCTTGAGAAAAGATGGATTTTACCTCACATTGCTTTCAAAGTTACCGTATGTAGTAATTAGAGGATTGCCGTAGGCGAAAATTTTGTGTACCCAAAAAACAAGGGTCCCCCAAACCTGGAAAACCTTGAAAAGTTATAGAGAGCGGATTTACTACTTGGTTAACCTAAAAATCACGATACATGACACATGATTATATGGAAGTAATTAAGGCCGTTAATATGACAGTAAATTATGCCATGCTCCAAATGTGCTCATATGATAGTACAGTTCAAGTAGAAACTACTTGATGAGTAGAGTTCGAACATGCACGTACGGTGTACATCTCCCAGCAATACCGGTCAAAATGAAAATAATTTTTCTAGCCCTGATTTTGCATTACGCACTGCCCCTGAAAGTGGGTTTCTTTTAACGGCTTGTGGGCTGGCAGTGATTGCCTGGCGGATGGGCAGCTAAATAATGAAATTACGGTTTTTGGTTACTTTAGGTTAGGTTAGGTAAGGTTAGGAATGGAAATAAAAAAAACGAACAACACAAAAAAAGAACAACATAAAGCGGATAAATTGCGACAGTTAGGACAGCTGTCCCAAATTTTCAATTTAAAAAGAAATGAAAACAAGTGGTATGAACACTTGTAAGTACTGTATACTTTACATTGGCATTTCTAATATTACCTGGAACAACGTGTTCTAGCATGATCCGTTCCAGTTAACCGGAATCACTTTACGTCTAAGATATCAGGCACAATTAGAACTTTCGAAAGTTGGTGGAAAAACCTAATTACAGACATAACTCATGGCGGTTCTAACTCGTCAGATCTATTTAAGGCTACACTGGTATAGAAAGCCTTTTCCTAAGTTGTTGAAATGAATCGCAAACCCACGCCAACTCTGTTTTAATTGCATTTCGTCTTCATTAGAATTTCCATCACAAACTTCAAATTATTCTTGGCAGTGTCTTAACGCTAACTCGATTATCGCATTAAGCCGTAATTTAGATTTCTATTTAAGGAGGCCTAGATTAAATGCTATGACTATCACTCGACATTGTCAAATTGCAAGCAAACGAGAATTGCTAACGAAACATCTTGAATTTAATCTTTATTTTTTTTCTCAAAAGTATGTGAATTCATGCTTATATTTATTCAGCAGACACAACGACACCAACAAACAACATTTTTTATGCTCACATATCCATTAGTTCCTAAAAGCCATTAGCTGATAAGCATGAATTATTAATTGGAATACAAAATTTGACTGCAATATGCACCCAGGATTAAAATACACGTATACAAGTGAGGATCGATTTTAGCTTTGTAAATCACTCGACATTAAAGTGAATGCTAAGTCTATGGTGAACAATGCGTGGCATCTTGATTCCACTGCCATCTATCGGCTGCAAATGGCTCATTGCGCACAGTCTACTCTGCCATTTTTAGTGCCTTTAAGGGACAACGTCAATTGACTTTTTATGGAACCTCCTTAACATTTCCCAACGCAAGAAAGCCATAAAAATACTTCTATTAAATTCATGTACATGTAAATCACTTTCGGATACATTTTACACCGACAAAGGTTCTGTAATGGTCCTCGCCATTTCCATATATTCGGCTTGGCTCAGATGTGTCCGTACGCGCCATTTGCTTTTCGCAAGGAAGGAAATTTGTAGGCCAAGAGAAACCCGATTCCCCATTCACCTTTATGCCTGTGAGGCGTACCGTATAGATAAACAGAAAATATAGATCTGGTGGGAAAACGCATTTTGTCGTAATACATGTACGTATCTTCGCTCCTGTTCTATGGAAAGACAATGCCAGCTAAGCTTATAGTGTATTCCAACGTTGTATTAGTGTTCCTTACAGTACGTGAAAAGCTCGACAAGACTCTCTAATTATTGTTGTTACAGCATTTCGTTAAAGACATCTCATACGAGTACTTGGTGAATTTAATTCACGTAAATGGCGCTATTTCATTGTCCTGGAATTGCTTTTATAGTACGTGTCAGGTTAAGAGTGGACTCTTTCTCTCTGTTCTCTGGTGGACGATTTGAACATCATCACATGTTTGATATTGGAATGTGTTAATATAGGGTTCCCCAGACCTGGAAAACCTGAAAAAGTCGGGGAAAATTGATTTACTTTAAAAAAATCCGGGAAATTCAACAAGTCAATAATACGTTTTGCATAGACAATTATTGGGTAACCCAAAAATCAAAAATGCGGAAAGAATTCATGATGAAATTATAAATTTAAAAAAAAAACTTAGCTAAATTTGGTGTTTCCTTATGAAAATTTGTGTTATATCTCCTGTTTATATAAAATAAACAATAAATACAGCAAACCTCGCATTGGAATACGTTACATTTTTGCATTTTCAGAGGCCAGGGTGGTCAGAGAAATTTGTTTTACAACCTGAAAAAGTCAGGGAAGCTGAACAGTACATTTTTGGGGGAGCTCTGTATAACGCCTACTTAATTTTGTAATGAATGTCATGATAGCACGCGCCAGAATTAGAATTCTGGCACGTGCGATTTTGAATTTGGCGCCTTTTATACATGTCATTTTCTATGCAAGTGTTTAAAATTAATTTATGATGAATATTTAATTTTAAACTCCCAATAGTTACACTCATTAAGACTATTTCGTAATATGAACAATCTTAACCAGTTTTCTAGAGGTACTATATTCCTACGCTGCAATAGACAAGTAGCAAATCGGCTTTATAACGCCGATATACATGTAAGTCAGACTGAAATTGCAGCTGAAAATCGACAAAAATGCAGATTTCTGTGACCTTTTTTTTGAAACTATTCGTTTTTTTAACTACTAATATAACAATTGCCTGCTAACGGTTATTTTACTTGAAATACAACTGCAAAGTTGACATTTTACATCATCTTAAAATCAACAACAACGTTAATGAGTTCTTTTTTGAAATAGAGAACGTCTTCCTTTTTTTTGGAATCTCACGTTCTACAGTTGCCATGGTTGCCACGTGCGCCACCTCCTCGCGCATCGGCACGTGACTCTATTCAACGAATCAACGCTGGGCGAGGAGGTGGCGCACGTGGCAACCATGGCAACCGTAGAACATGAGATTCCATTTTGGAATACGTTCCGTTTTCTAAGAAAGTACCCAATTTCGTTTATCCAAAATGGCTTAAAATGCTAGTCCATAACCAACTTTACAGTTGTATTTCAAGCAAAACAACCATTAGCAGGTAGAGTAATTATTATTCATATATTGGCTATCGCCGCAGAAACGTTGCAAATTCGCGGGTAATGTGAGCATGCAGTCAACCTACGGTATTTCTGAAATGATGATATTCTATCTGATTGACATATTGAAATGTGAGCGACTTATGCAGCTGAGAAAGAGCTCGATTTTGATTTAATTTGATGGCGTTCAGGCAAATTGAGTGAAGCAATGCGACGTAAGGACGTCTTCTGAAGGATGTGGTGAAGAGACTCGAGTGTTTGGGTTTTCACGTACGAATGCTCTGCCCCTTTATATGTTCTGACGTCGCATTGAACAGCTTCGTACAGTATATAAGCGACTTGGGACCCCAATAATTCACTCCAAGGTATAGAAATCTGAAATTTATATTCTTCGTATTATGTTTTTTGCAAGCTGCATACGCACGGACCCAATGTGAGGACGCATGTGTTGAATGCGTGGGCGTAAAGCATTTTGCGGATGGACGCAGGCCGAATTCTCAATGACTTCGCAGATAAGACTTTAAGTGTCGCAGGTGAAGAAAATATGGAAATATTATAGGTTTAGTAGAAAAACGTTAAGGATATAGGCTATCGAGCCTCCCATCCAAGGGAGTATACAGTACATGTATTTCAGACCGAGTGATCTTGGTATTATCACATTAAAAACGTCTACTGTGTTAGAGTATAAACTGAGATAGTGAGATAATGAAATTACACAGTTCTGTCATTATTGACCATTCAATGTCTAACTTGGGTCATTTACATACATTTATTTAGATGTAGAAGCACTCGCAAAAAAGCCTCCAAATTCAATTAAAATTTAATTTATCGTTAGAAAAAGATATATCTCTAGACATGTTAATGTGTCTTCACAATATCAAGATACATGAATGCTGTATACCTAAAACAATGTCAGGCGCACCAATCAATAAAACATGCGTGCCATAATTTATATTTGCAAAACATACATGTACAAGTATGTCTTATGACTACCAATAGGATCCTTCGTTAAAACTTTACTTGGTCAATCAAAGAAGGTTATGTGGCTGTGTTCGGCTATAGCCATTCATGATTGTGCGCCGCCATCTTGGAATGTGGTGTTCGAAATGCATTCTGGGATGCTAACACCGTAAAACATATATTTTATAAGTTAAGGAATCTTGGACCTGATTTGGTCAAGCCTTCATGTATTTTCATAGTTTTCTTTTTTAGCTAATATTTTCGCAGTTTTATGACGTTATACATGTATAACGGTTTTCCAACGCATGTTTTGACAGTGTGAAGACGCCTTCAGCGACTGTGGATTTTATTTATAAATCAATATTTTAAACTTTACTCTTAAATACTAGTAGCTAAAATAAGTACATGTAAACATGATCTACAAGTGCGCATAAGTAAATGTTTTCGAAAACAGGAAAATAACCTGTCTACAACGACCAGTAACAGGACCGAGGAAAATTGGTCGTTGTACGGTTAACGTTGAAGCATTCAAAACAATTTTGTTTATTGGTATTAATGAATAATTATTAAAGCTTTAATATAATACAATTGAGTAAATTAATGAAAGTAAAGTATTTTGCCATAATATTCGCAGTGATTGCCGATATACAGGGGCAGCATGCCTTGCATGGCATTGTTCATACTGGGGTACACTTTATAAAATTAGTATAAGTAACCTGTTGCCATACATTGAAATGCAATTTTGCCAAATGTCGTCGACATATGCTCCATTCAAAGGATTAACTGGCTTTTTACAATGCAATTTTTTCCATTGTTTGGTCTAGACGTGAAACGAACAAAACTCTGCAATGAAATTTAGCTTCAAGTTAAGAATTTTTTTCAATGACAGGAAATTAAATCCGTAATGGGGGTCTCAAGCCCTGTTTGTCGTATTTTTTGTCGTCATATCAAATTGCTTTTGCAGATTTTGAGTGATACGTTTTTAATAGTAAAATTCAATTAGTTTTTAGTGAGTTGCGGGTACGTGTCGTTTGCTATCAACACAAAAATAAGTTGAGTGAAAATAAAATACCATCGTAACTGAAACTGAAGGTTTATAATGGAAACTTGAGCTGTTATGCAAAATCAATATAATATTAAAGGTATTTGATTAGCGATTAAAGTAAAGAGAAATTTCGTTCACCTGGTTAGGCTACTACTTCTCCTCTCTTTTGTAGGTTGCTGCCATTCTGAACTATTTCTGGCTAGACCTATATCGATTTTTTCAAGTAAAGGTCCTTAGGCCTAATTATAAATCGATTTTTCACCTATTTTCATTGTAGCTCCACGGAAAAGGTTGAAAGAGATAAAAATCTGCGAATTTCACAAAGCGGACCTTTTGTATCTTTTGATAGACGTCTGGGTCAAATGGTTGCCACCTTCGAGTAATAAAAATTGAAGGGGTTTTTTGACGGAAATTAAATCAATGCGATCACAGAATCCCTGGAGTGGAAACCTATCATTTTACGCGAATTTTCTGGCAACTTTTCGGATTTTAAAGTCATTTTCTACTTCCTAGCAAAAAGATTTATACCATATCTAGAAACTGGAAATTAACTTGTATATCGATTTTAATAGATTAAGAAACAAACGTGTACATTGTTACGTGCGTATATCGTAAGACCTATCAACGTAATCCTGACAAATATGTTTGCCGTGCATGCCTGGGGCTAAAACGCATGAAATTTTGATGGAAAACAACAGGGTTTTTACGTTTCCCTAGTTTCCATGCAGTTGAATATCAAACTTTTCAAGAAAGATCTTGCCTGTCGTGCGTACCCTATCATTGCATCATAGCAACGACCAATTCTCCAGGATACGACAACGTTTATGCCGTAATAAGGGCAAAAATTCAATTTTCCAGCTAGGTTACACGATATGAAAATGTAATAAAATATAGCGTCGTAAAACGTACGAAATAAACGATACGAGCTTAGCCCTGCATGGGAAATGCATTACTTAACAGACACGACCGTAGAAACATAATGTTAGCAAACTGGGAAATATATTATTCGACAGTTTTAACGCCATCTGGTGATTTTCCTCAACTTAATGCAAATTGGGAAACAAGGAACATGTAAGGCACAGTTGTGTATACCAGTATACCACTATTAAGCTAAGTGAAAGGTGCCAAACTATAACGTTTTAAGTGCCTGAAGCCAGTATTTTTTAGCTTAATACATTGTATGTGCTATCCTACACCTGCTCAAGTGGGATGAAGTTATTGGGTACCAAAACTGACCTAAAATCGTAGATTTATTTAGCTGCCCCTAACTGCCAGGCAATTACTGCTAGCATACGAGCTGTTAGGGGAAGCCCAATTTCTCATTGTTTTATGCCGGAGAAGGGCACATTATGTAGTACATCCCTCATTCATTAAGACAAACTTTGCTAAGGTGAAAATGAACGAAGGTTACTCATCGTTGAGCTATGGGAACTCATGTTAGCCCATAGAACCAGGTTAGTGATTTGATAAAAAAATAGTTTCAAAAGCGAGTTTTCAAAATTTGGACGTCAAAAATTCAACCTTAAAATGAAGGCAACCCATACCCATTGTAAAATGAAAAGGACATCAATGCAATGCTGGCCTACCTGACACGAGAGTATGTGTTTTATGAACGTTATTGGGGGTAGAACATGTTTGATGCTTGCGTACAACTTTTGTGTTGCACAAATCGTGGCACTTCAAACGTTTTGTGAAATTTCTAACAATTCAGATATTTTTCACTAAGTGTTTATTTTTGTCTTGATTTAACCTCGGTGTTGTACAACAGTGTTGTCCAAACTATTACGTTTAAGTGCATGAAAATCAACTTTTCAGGAGGGAAAATTGAACAGTTTAGTGAAATAGTTTGGATAAATTTATTTAGTCCGAACAATTTCACTAAACTGGTCATTTTTCCTCTCCTAAATAGTTGATTAATAGGTACTTAAACGTAATGGCATGGCATCATTCAAAGGTGCACATTCGATATACACGTAAGCTTAATAGAGAGGTGTTTTATCGTAAAATTATAATCCAGAAAGGTAACGGCTTTATGTTTGAACAGCAGATAATGGTTTGCCCCTTTTATTAAAAAATCTCTTAGCTGTATCCTAAATAGTATCTAATAGCTTTCTCAAAACGAAGCACGATGATGCTTTCTTTCCTGTTTGACTCGAAACCTCTAATCCTGGGAGATTTTTCGATAGCTCTGATGCTTTTCATATAAACTCAACTCTGTCATTTCCTATCAACTCACAATTAGATGCGTTGCAGTTTCATCTTTCGACACAAAAAGTGGAGTCGGCCATATTGATTTTTGTTGTTTGTGGGTTTTTTGCATACTGTTTGGCGGTTTGGGCAGAATCTTTCAATTGCTGACGCACTTTTACAGCATTTATCAAAAATAGACTCGAAAGTGTCAATGTGGAAAGTGACGATAAGAGAATGAGATTAAGCAGCCATTTCCATTACTCGTTGGTGAATTCTTCACTGTTTCCAATGCCAAAAACGATAAGGAAAGCAGAAAGGGTGTCGGTGATATTGACAAATTAGGGGATTACATTTATTGACATTATTCGTTGCCACAATGTCGAACGTAATGGAGTTTAAGAAAAATATACTCTTATCTCGTAAAGCCCATAAACGCTCATGGACTTAATCTCAACTTAGTAACCCAATTAACTAATTGATTGAATTTTGAGTCATTACCAACTTCGTTTGAAAAATGATTATTTAGGAATTAATGTGCCGGAGGCTTAACGATGAGATTGATTAACTTGCTCTTGCTTTTCTGCCAATTATCTTGATTCATCTGGTCCTTTTGAATATAGCGATTGACATAAATTATACATGTAACAAATGAATAAGTAAATAATTGAATCAGATATTGTAATCAAAAACACCTGCCATTTTAGTCATGAAAGCGCAGTAAACAACCTTCACCTTTACCTCACTCTTTAACAAAGCCAATATTAGTCATATTCCAATATACAGGGTGATCATAAACTCCTACCTTCATTACAAACATTACTTTAAAAACCTTAGTTACAGTGACAAAATTTTTGTAATTGGTGGAATTCATCATTCATGAGAAATCTTATTAAAATTTCGTAATACAGTACCAGTATTGCTAATGTGCTGCAAATTTATTCAGCAATTTCACGTCCAGTAGAGTAGGGGTACTGAAGACGTTCAAATTGAGTTCTGGTACCTCTATAATGATAGTTACTGTTCAGGGGTGTACAGTTTAAGTTTTGCAAGCAGCCAATAAATTTAACCATCCATGACTGAACATATTGAGACCATGCTAGTAAAAATACAGAGAGAAAATTACTATTGTGTGTCACAGTCCAAGTGGTCATCATACAACATACAGAGGTGCAGGTGGTCAACGTGTAGAGGTCACCTTCCATTGAGTTACTGTAATGTGTTAACCGTCCGATCATGTGACCCAATCGTCAATTAGTGTTAATCACAATTTATGGAGCGAGTACAGACTGTCAACCGTCTTGAGTGATTTTCAAGAGTGGGAATCAGTTTCGAATTCAATTTCATTTTCAAATTTAACGTTTTTCATGATATACACTGTACTACCAGAAAACACATTCAGCTTTACCTGCATAGACGTCATTTTCGATTCTATCGGTTATAGCGCCACCTGCTGCTACTCACTGTGCACCAAACGCATGAAATAGAAACTTTAGGAGTTATTCTACAATTCCCTGAAATTTGGTCCTCGTAACTCTTAGTTATTTTGAAAATTAAGTTTCGTAATGAGGGAACGACTTCATGATCACCCTGTATATATATATATATATATTTTTTTTTCTCGAGCATTCAAAGGCTGAACAGCAGAACATTTTAATTCGTTTTTCTTCTACAATGCCTAGAAATAAATCGCAAAAATGACGTCGATCATCTTTTTTTCATTCAAGGATCCTCCTCATGAAACTCGTTTCCAGTGAAAACATTTTCCCCAGTCTGATTTTTTTGTTGCATTTTCTGCTCGTACGACTATTCATTTTGTGTTCAGCATCAATCTTAAAGTTTTCTCTCAGTTGGATTATTTACCGATCTAAGAAACGTGGCGTGCTATGCAATGTTAGCTCACAAAGTTGTCAGCAGAAAGGAATAACAAAAGCACTTTCACATATTGGTTTTGAGGCATTGTTGACGTAGAAAATGCGTTTGGAATCGTTTTTACCCTTACTGAAATTTATAAAACCAACGACGAAAAGATGAAAACTGACGTGTGCATATACATGTACATGTATATCTGTGTTATTTTCAGCAGAAGCAATTTTTAAA
The DNA here is from genome assembly GCA_034687865.1 of Kryphioiulus occultus. NCBI lineage: Eukaryota > Metazoa > Arthropoda > Diplopoda > Julida > Julidae > Kryphioiulus > Kryphioiulus occultus. Next base: position 18,998 of record JAQGAF010001282.1, on the reverse strand, counting down.
AACTCTAAGATTCCAGTTCGGTTTCCTTAAAGATCTGAGCACCAACAACCTGCTTCATGTCAACCGTATCATTAACTTGGTGTGACCTGACCTCATTTTGGCTCGTTGTTTTCATGAAGATCACCGCAATTTGAAGGTGCTGGTTTCATTTGTCGCTCGATTAAATCCATAATAATTGCTGTCTTTTTATCCTCTGTCATTACTACTGTTTTTGCGACAAAGTCATGGTTTTTCCTAGCCTTCCCAAGCTATCAGGGGCCTCTTTACGACATGTTATTGCAGTAAGTTTGTGCTGAACACAAATATACACTAAAGTCCATAGCTTATAAGAAGTAAATTCATGTAAATACGAGCCTGTGTTTATGTCCGGATTTCCAGGTTCATTGCTGTGGGATTTTCGTACTCTCCGAAATGTGGGCCACCCTGTAGGGACCCAATTCAGTGGTAGACTGCAGTCGCTGAACAATTTATATGTTTTTAGAAGCATTCGTACACTTATATAACATTAAAAATGTATACTGTAACTGCGTTCAAATTCTAACTCAGGTTGTTGGAAGAATCTTGCTAAACCTCGTCAAGAGACAACCTAAAAGCTTTTAGAGCGCTTTTTCTTGCTTCCAAATGGCTGGAAAATCATTAGCTAATAAATAAACTTCTGTGTTAGGTAAGACGATATGGTTTTGCAGGATCGTCCTTCCTTAATTGCTAATTATTGGATGCTGAGAGGAAATGAAAGTTAAAACTGACTTAGACTAGAGTAAGTGCTCTGTAAAACGAGCATTGCACTAATCACCGAAGTGAAAATGGGCTCAGACACTTTGTGTACCAAGGCTAAACACCAAATTGAAAATATACCTGGTACATACAGTAAGTTATGTATTTAATACCATCAAATCAAGCAAGGCATATGTTTACATGTCCACACAAGTCACTTTGTTAAAGTAGGATGTAGGATTGGTAGTGAAATGTTGCGAAATACCCAGCATCCTCTGCTTGATAAATAGCTACACACACCAAAGGCGATATGGTCTATCTGAGTTTACTAAAATCAGATACAGCATATGCAGAAAATGTGCTAAATATCATTTGGTTACATGCTTAAAATGCAACAAGTAGGTCTTAGATGAGATCTGGGTTTAGGGTTATCTCAAACAACGGAACAGGAAGCCACGTGTTGTTCTCAAGTTAAATCTGTTTATTGCGTTTACACGTGCGACTTAGATCAAGTTACTTGGTTTGAGTATCTTGAATCAAACCACCTCATGCAGATTCTCAAATCATGTCAAACAGGGTTACATGGATGGCTTAGAGTTATTTGTTGCGTGCATCATACGCTGGAAATCTTATCCAAAGGATTGCCTTAAGCTTCAAGAAATTCAATTTAGCAATAATGATGATTGTGCTGATTGTACAATGACTTACTGATTGTAGGGTAATAAGGTGAGGTGAATAAACATTCTTGGTTTAAGTTAACTTCGCCATAATGTCCTTACCTGGTTTGCAAGGTTTTTGTGATTCATTCATACTTATGATCATGAGATTTCGGCCCTACATTTGAGACAGTTCTTGTATAAACTACACGTATAACGAAGTGGTCAGTTTGCATCGTTGTAAGAAAGCTAGGGAAAACAGTTTAGTAATTGATGAACTGACATTAACTCAGTATGCTGCGCATGGCTGGATAATCTGAATCGTCTAACTCTAAAGTGAGAGTGTGAAATAGCATTTCCTCTGTCTGCTTTCGGCACTTTATACCCTTTAAATCTTCCGTCACCGTACGAGAACTATTTTCCGAATTGGGATGAGTGCATGAATATTGATTGTCATTAGATTTCCAGTCACGTTGTGCTTCCAGAATGAGCGACCCCCTTTGTAATGATGAAATTGCTCACGGTATGCAGCGTGTTGGGAGGATTGCAAAAAAAAAATACCAACCAACCGTCATTCAGGGCTGTAACTGATCAAGTTTCTCATTATGAAAATGATTTGGCGGAAATTGCGGTATTATACGAGACAAAGAGCGTTTCCAGAGAAATCTGACATCAGTCTTATAGGGATTCGTAGTTTTAACAAAAGCCGTGGCAAGGACCCTGGTGAAAAATCGAAATGTCGCCCATATTAAATGCCTAACTACATGTACATGTATATTGCACTGCCATGGCAACCTTTTCCTGCAGGTCTTAAGACTGGTTTTTCATACGCATCAAATATGTGATATGTCTTTTTATAATTTTGGGTGCCAAACCATGACGTTGTAAATGCCTGAAAATGAACTTTTCAGAAGGGAAAAAATCTCTTCAGTTTTTGGGAATCAGTTTTATAGTGAACAAAATTGTTTGGATAAATTCAATTTAGTCAAAGACAATTAGTTCAGACGTTGCACAACATTGAAGTAAAGTTAAGAAAATAGAAATGAGCACTTAGTGACAAATATTTGGATTATTAGATACCTTTAAACATTTAAAAAATTTGAAAAAATATCAAAATACAATCAATAATTAAGATAATTCTACAAATTTTATAAATAACAAAAACTTAAAAATACATAAGATCACCGACATTTGAAATGAGACAATTCATGAAAATCTCCTCACATTTATATACATTTCCACGCTGATATAAACATTTCAAAAGTACTTTAATTGTAGTTAAATTCTGATAATGACAGCAAACAAGTTTAGCATTAATGTATAGTCACCTCTGTCTGTCAATTTTTGGCATCGCAGGGATAGCTGCGACACACTGAATGTGGGATTATGGCATCACTTAATTTGTTCAAGAGAGAAAATAAAACTTTAAATTTCAAATTTTATTCAGCAAAAGTGGTCCAGAGATAACCTTTGTTATACAAAACGTTGTGTACGGGTATGGGGTTGCCTTCATTTTAAGGTTGAATTTTAGCGTTAAATTTTCGATGTCCGAGTTTCGAGAACTCGATTCTGAAACCTGTTCCCAAAACACTGATTCGGTTCAATGGGTTCCCATGGTTCCCATGGCTCATATGACTAACCCTCTTTCATTTACACCCTAGAAATGTTTGCTTTAGTAATTTCTATCACTAAGCCTTGAATATCTGCAATTTTTAAGGTTGTACTACAGAATGTGCCCTTCTCCCCGATAAACGCAATGAGAAAGTGGGCTTCTCCAAACGGCTAGTATGCTAGTGGTGATAATTGCCTGGCAGTTAGGGGCAGCTAAATGCAGCAGTCCGTTTTAGGTTAGTTTAGGTTCCCAATCACTCCACCCCACAGGTGCTCTTTAAAAGTAGGTTTATTGGTAATTATTTTTTTCCCCCAAAGATAATTGTATTTCGTATTTTTATCGGTCATATTGCTAATTAACTGCCCAAACGCTATTCAATTTCCGAAGATCTACTTCAATGGAGCTCCTTCCATTACAGCACAGGTCTGAGGTCATCGCATTTGAGACCAGCTGAGAAGTGATTTATTAAGTAATATGACCGCAGGGCGATGGTCAGCGACGTCACGTGAATTGGGTCGCCCATTGAGGGTCACGCATCATTAACTGACCATCGGACACTAACGCTAAAAATATGGTTCGGAACCACGATACTTAAATGACTGGCCATAAATACTAATGGTTCATCAAGATTGTATTGAGACATCCATGAATGAAAGAAGCCTAACGTTTTTCTAGTTGAGGACTTGAGGTGTTGTTTATGTACATGTAGGTCGTCTTAATTCGATGAATTTTCGCGTTTGCCAAAAATCAGCCACCAAATTATTGGAAACCACCTGAGTTATGGCGAATAAGAGTGGTCATCCATCACTGGCTTTCTGGAAGCAAATGTGTGCCAATCGATCGATATATTACCACTTTCTGTCTCTCGTTTCATGGGCATTTTTCATCGTACAGTCTGTTATAGGTTTTAGATCGACCTTGGGAATTTTGTTAAATAATCGATTTTCATAAACCACAGTCGACTGCGTGAAATGCAACGCCTTGTCACGTGTTCGGGTCGAGACTTAAGTTTACAAAAATACATGGCACAAATGGATAGATTTCAGAGCAGAATATTTGTTTTACGTATTTTCTGAAAACTGCTTCAATTAATCAGCTCCACTGACCAAAGGTTGAGAAACATTGATGATCGAACTTGTAAAAGCAAGAAATAAGTTTATACCGATTACTCAGGCATTCCATGACAGTTTTCGAGTGCTAGAAGTCGGAAATATTTTTACATATATGTCAAGCCCAAGAGATTTTGGTCAGTTGCGGAAGACCAGTCCGCAAAGGTCATTTTAATACGTGTGATATCGTTTCCTGTTCATTAACTTCGTCGTGTTTCTTCCTGAAATCTCCCAACAATGCAGAGAAATACATTATACTAGTAAATAACTGATGTTGAGTCAGTATGGTGTACATGTATCAAATAACGGTTTAATCATATTCGGCCTGAGTGGTCAAGCGTGTTGAGCGTCTGTCGGGAGATGGAAAGGCTATTTTTAGATCATTTTCATCTGATTCCAAGCGCTAGCTTGCATGGACTGTCAACAAGAAAGAGACTATCTATCACTGAGGATGTTATGAAGAAATAAGACGAAATTATGTTAGCCAAACTAGCTGATGTGTGTGGGAAGTGAGTGCTGTTGTGTCCAAGGTGAATCTTTGAGCAGTTTTCACTTATCCACATACATAATTGGCAAGTTTCTGTATATTGTGTGTGTGTGTGTGTGTGTGTAAATCCTCTCTATGGACTCGGAAAACTTGGTCAAGTTTACTCTCAGTTCGCCCGGATGACGAATAGCCTTACATATTTGACCTCAATGACCTACGACCAACAATTTAACCATTTTTCCGAAACTGACAAGCTCATTGGTTGAATTTAGAGCCTGACGCAATGGTGGGTGTGAAACATTGCTGTGCAATTGACGACGTTCTAGTCTCGTGATTTCTATTTTCCTTATTCCATTTGTAATGGGAAAACAAGTTCATCGTACATGTATTTCGTTTGAAAATGTTAATTTGAGTTATTTTCAAGGATATTTTCTTATTTTAAGGTGAGTTGTTGCTACACACATGTACAGTATTTAATACATTACTTTAATGTGGTTTTGCCAATGATTTCCATCCAAGTTGAATTTATAAATCAAGATTTGCCCTCAAAGGTGCCTCAAGTTCTTAGTTTACCATAACCGAAAAGTTGATACATTTACCTATAATAAAACCAAATTTTGGTGAAATTTTTCTACGAATATCATAAATCAGGGTTAAACCTACTGGACGAATGTTTGTCAACTCTACTCTCACCTGGGCCCCTTTAGTGTCGCGCGAATACATGCACATTAATTCGTATTTTAATTGTTTGTTGAGGGTTGCACGGAGAGTCATGTTGAGTCTCATGAGATCCAAAATTCACGTTTAATAGATTGCAGATTGTATGCTCAGTGCACTTTAGCGTAAATTTGCTCGCATTTGCAAATGTTTTGTACTGGGAAATTTATGGCGCTTTTGTGATCGTTTTTTGCTCGGTAATTCTTTATACACCGAGTGGGAATTTCGGTTTACGAATTATTCGAAGCTAATAGGATTATTCAGAGGGCGAAATGACGTACAAGTAGGATGTTTCGGCAGCAATTGGATTCTGATTCGCATTTATTTCGGATCGAGAGGGTGTTGAGATGGGTGTCGAAGTGAAAAATGAGAAAATAAAGCCAAGACTGACTATGCAATTGTTTACTGACTGGAAATATAGTGTATCGATTGGTTAAAAAAATTGAAACTAGCATTGGAAGAAATTTTATTTTGATTTGATTCTCTAGGGATTTGATGACACTGCATTACATGGCATGAACGACTCTATCCTTATAGATACAGAGAAATAGAGAGCTATACTCAGATCTGATTTTAAATATCGATTAAATGTCAGTGTCTTACAGGTATGTCTTACAACCCTGTGTTTAACACCCAAACAATGACATAGTTGAGCGAAATTTGTATAAAATTATTTCACATCAGATGGAAAACATGGGAAAGTCAGGGAAAATTGATTTGCGAATCAGGGAAATTCAGCCAGTCAATAACAGATTTCGAATAGCTAGTTATTGGTTAGCACAAAAGTCAGGAAATGACATGCAATTGTGTGAAATAAATAAATAAGCGAAACTGAATTTGCTGCTTATTTGTGAAAATGTGTTCTATCACCGGTTTATACATAATACGCAAAAAATATAGCATTCCTTGTATTTGCATTTAATATTTTTCTTAGTTAGTGCTTAGGTGGTCAGGGAAATTTGTTCTGAAACTTGGAAAAGTCAGGGAAGTTGAAAATTGCATCTCTCGGGCAAAAATACATTTTAAAAGAAAAAAAATCTCCGTAAGCGAATTATATTTTTATTTTGCAAAACTGGATAATAGATTAAGGATTTTAACCAAGTGTTTTATGAAGCAGCAATGATGACATATCATTTGACCAACCATCCCTCCCACTAAGATGATGACATAATACATGTACCTGAAGGGCCAATTTCTTGTTTGTGTAAATTTCATGAAAGTTTACATTAGTAATCATTCAACTTTTGTTGGTTTTAGCAAGTACTGAAAGCCAAGCTTCACTATGTCAACACCCATTCAGATTGTATTGAGTTTACTATATGTATATGAACTGTATTGAAATCTAAGCTTCATAAATGTTAAGTACATGTGAATGTTATCTTGACTTACTCCGATTTTCGATTCTAAATATGTCTTTATTGTACATATTTTGGCGTATTCAGTTACCATAGTAATAACTGCATAATACGATTTAATATTTTGCTAAGCAACGTCCCTTTCATATAAAATGTTACTAGGATCCTAATCCGTGTCGTTGCGTCTGTGTGTACAATGACAGTGTTGCCGATGGATCGTACGTGTGCAACTCGATCGATAAATAGGGATAAATCCCCATTCGCGAAATCTGTTGATAAGGTACACCTACGGCAAAGTATAATGCGAATGAACCATTTTTAAAGTTTATATTTATAACCAAAACATAACGGATATCTGTTACATGATGGCAGTTGTTTATAGTAGATTAAGTCTATTCGCCAGAGATGTTGCTAAATATAGACTAGAGGCCATGATTTTAAGCAAATGATTTTAGGCAAGGCATCTGGGGATGGTGTTGCTGGGCAACTGAATGTGGTTCTGTCATGTGGGAGTTTGTGGAAAGTTTTCGATTAAATGTCAGAATGCCTGAAGAGAAGAAAATGACCGTCTACCATTATAATTCGAATCGTGATAAATGGTCAGTTGCAAATGGCCAATTACACATGGGCATTACTGATTCTATGACGTAAAGTCTGAACGAAAATACTATTTTTCGTTGAATTTATGTTCTGATGGGGGTATTTTGCGAAATTCTGAACGTAATTTATTGATGAGAAAATGTAAATTGAGTAAAAATGTACACTTGAGCACCCTGTAATTTTTATTATTGTATAACAATATATCCTGGGACGTTGCCCCGAAAATATTTGTAATATTTTTATTTTATTTACTTTTTTTTGCATAGTATCAGAAAGATTTGTACACGAGGCTCTCTAGAAATATGACTATTTTTGAAAGCCTGATATGTTTACTCTAAATATAGCCCATCGAAGCGAAAGTATATTGAATTTCGTGTGTAAGCAAAGCACTATCGAGTGTGTCTATACACGCAGTAATAACTTTGGCCTTTTTTATTTGGTTTTCCCAGAATCTGTCCAGAAATATTAACTCGAGCATGCAATTGACAACATTTTCAGTTCATGCGAAAACAACATACACGGTGCCCGAAAACTATCTGTGCAACTTCGATTTTCAACAGTTCTGTATTTTGCAAAAATGATGGGTGCTAAATCATAACTGTGTTAAGTTCCTGGAAATCAACTTTTCGAGAGGGAAAAACACTGATTAGTGTATACAATCTTGTTTGAATGAGTTTTAGTACAGATACAATAGGTTCAGATGCTGCGCAATATTGAACTTAAAAGAAATACAATGTACATTTTAGTGAAACGTATTTGGCGTGTTAGAAATGTTTACGACAGATTTTAAGTGCAACGATTTGTGCAACAAAAACGTTGTGTAGTAGCATCAAACATATTGCACCCCAATAAATGTTCATAAAACACATTTTTTACGTTAGGTGGACCAGCATCGCATAGAAGTCGTTTTTCTTTTCATTTGACAATGGGCATGGGGATGCCTTTATTTTAAAGTTGAATTTCTGACGTCCAAGTGTTGAAAACTTTTTTTCCAAAACACTGACTAGGTTCCATGGGTTGACATGGTTCCCATTGGCTCGACGATGAATTAATAACATTCGTTCATTTCCACCCTAGCAAAGTCAACCCTGGCAGTGTTTGCTTCAGTGATTTGTATCATTATACCTTGGATATTCTTAATTTTTAAGGTTGTACTAGAGAATTTGCCCATCTCGCCATAGACACTATGAGAATACAATCTTTTAAGCTAAAAACATTTTGGAGGCATCAAGCAGTTACAACGTTATGGTTTAGCACCCTTCACATACTTCATGTACAATGTATACAATGTATGTAAGGTCGACAGAATTGTGGACTTGCTCAAAGGCTTTCTGCTAGATATGTATAATACATGTAGATACCATGCACTATTTGTTTTAATTCAACAATTGGAAGTAAATACTGAATATAACCTATGTCGTCCCTCGACGATAGCTCTTAGGAAGGTCTTAAAATATGAATGAAACGTTTTTTTGCTTACACGGTATAAATTCCTTTTCGCCCTCTTCAGTATTCACTGGTGTATGGTTTCACGATGCATAAATTCTTTTTAAGCCGATATTTACTCTCGAAGTTTGGTGGGATATTGTGTCGCAAATTCTCGTGTGGGCAGCAGATGGATGCTGCCTAGCAACTGGTGGGCTCTGGGGGTCGTCCATTAACGACACTGCAGTGCGGGTTTAGTTCACATTCCCATCTTCCTGTTTTCTGTTTCTTCACATACGCATTCTAGTGCGTTTAGCGTGGGTGGGCGCATGCGCGGAAAAAAAACTCGCCATTTAATCATTTCGTACGCCTGATTAATATTTCTCGTACCAGTGTAACTCCTCGGTGCTTGAATATCAAAATAGGAAAAAATTGCCAGATATGGCACTCACTCGCCAACTTTGCTTTCGCCATAAATCTCAGACTAGTGTCACGGCAATAAACGTGATCTAAGAAAGTGTGAAGCCCGCGAAATACCGGGTATTTTATGAGATCGTACAGAGACCTATCTATGATGTGTCATTGGTAGACGTCAGAAATGCGTGATTCTCCATGTAAGGTACATTTTTATTGCAGTTTTCAAACCCAGTTTTTACTTTATCCGTCTTGATTTATCACACGAGCATCCTGCCAACTGACGTCTCTCTAAAATTAAAGCCATAGCCAGGACGTTACACGCTGAAAAAATATCGATTTTGGCGTGGATACACGCCAGATGCCATCCTACCATGCCTGAAATTTTAATTTATGCTAGGGCCATGTTTGATGGAGTCAGAATGATGAAACGAAAGCGTTTCCATGTTTTTATCCCCAGATCCCTGCGTGAAAACACCAGATGGCTCCTCGTGTCTCATAATGTATTACATTCGAGATATCGCGTATTGATTATGAAAATGCCTGATTTACATGCAGAAAAAGGAATTGGAATTGTACCACTGTCGAAGCCACGAAAATGCTTAAAACACCCATACCTCGCTTTACGGCCTAGATAGGTTTTTGGAAAGTAGACCGTAATGCGAAATGCCGTATAACGATTCATGTTTTAACATAAAACCTTTGTTAATTCAATTGGATCCGTTCCAATTTTACGAAAATATAAAAATAAAATCAATACGCTGTATTTCTATTACATATTTTAAAAATACACGTACGTGTACTGTATACAATGTACATGTAACAAATAAATTACAATCTTGAAGAATAATTCTAATCATTATCTGATGATTTGCAAGACATACATAACTACTCTATATCCATTGTTGTGGAAGGATCTGGTTTAAAAACTTAATCAAAATTCTGTTGTTTCGTCGAAGAACCAAGTATTAAGTTTATTGAGTTAAAAAGAAGCAAAACAACAAAATTTGAGCCAATGTTTTAAAACAGAGCCATCCTCAACTACAGATTGTGAGGATGACCGACATAAGATTTGACTCAGACAAACGTGTTATATCGTTTCCATTGCCTCACATTTTCAAACTACTCGACTAGCGCAAATGTGACATCAGGTATATCACCATTTTGCTATGACCTATGGCCCGTAATGGCCGTTATAACGGAATTTTTCGATTGTAAAACGAAACATTGCAATAAATAAAAAAGACCGTTATCGCCAAAAGCCGTATAACGAGCGGCCGTGTAAAGAGGTAAGGGTGTACCATCCAAAAAAACACAATGTAAAATACACTTTCATACCCTTGGCGAATAACTTTAGCCAATAAGTTGCCATGGATGCAGACTCCATTTGCAAATAGAATGTTATTATAGACATAAATATAGATAAATATTTGAGCGAATCAAGTCAACAATATCGACCCCTCCCAATGTCTGATATGTCGTCGTTCTTCCACTGGAAATAACTTTCCAGCCTGTCTTGGAGATGGGTTTTTCTAGATATAAATACAAGTTAGATTTGAATTCGTCAAATAGGTCTGAAATTAGGTTGATTTAAAAGTGTTACGGATTTTTGTGCCAAAACACTGTCCTAAACTTGAATGTTTCAGGGTAACTAAGCTTAATATAAACTTTAGTTGATTGACCTCGGGTATAATGCATGTTGAACATACAGTAAAGAAAATTATAAATTTGGTACGTTTTTCATTCGTTTCAGAAAGTATGTACATGTATAGTCTAACGGGGAGTTTTCTGAAATAATTTATACCAGACGTTGCATCAAATAATGTTTTTGAAACATCGACTTTTATAGTTATAAAACCAACAATTAGTTATAAAAGCAGTGATATTTTTTCCGACATGCTCCCACGCATGATATCAAATGCAATTTCAGTAGAATATTTCTTGACAATTGTTTCAATTAATCTTGGATGCGAAGAAAATTAATAGTCTACCAAAATTTTGCAGCAATTTCAAATTAAGCTTGATTATAGTAAGGGTGCATGTGTTGTTATTATTAATTCTCCTTGATTAATTAAATGACACGCATTCTTGACACTATAATGAAAGGGGTGTACGCCAAAGAGAACGAAATGATGATACATTTGCCACAACCACTCAGCCGAGGTGAGAATTACAAATACACTGTACATTTCGTCCATAATTAACCCGTTCATCGTTGAGTCCTGATCCTTTAGCATTAATTTTAATTCAAAGATGGATAGATGAATTAGCACGTTATAATTATACAGGGTGTGACTGAATTGATTTGACAATTTAAATTTGGCCTGAACCCAACTCACTTAGATTTTAACATTGTGCACGTATATTTTCAAGGCAAAAGGGAGTGAGCCTTCACTAATTTACGATAATTACACTTTGCACAATACATTAGCTATGCACACTATTTTCTTTGTTAATAGTTTAATTTCTATACGACAAAGCATCCATTGTGTCCTCTCGGACAATGCGCAGGGTTTGAATCTTTTATATTCAAAGGCTAAGTTATTTATCGTTCAGACAAAGGAATTCTAGCGGTTTTGTTTCAGACATTTCCCATAATGCCTCACTTTATAGCTTATTTCCATATCTTCATCAGAACATTCCTGACCTTCATTATCATCTCGAAAATTCTTGAGATGTCACAAACTGCTCGTGTATCTGGGCATGTTAGATGGTAGATTAAATGAATGGTTAGATAACACTAACTCGATTACTTGAGTCATCAATATTACGAGATGTTAAATAACATTTTTTCTTCTCATTTTCAAACAAATTGTATAATTTCGCAATATTACTCGTTTTGTTATTTTGTTGAATACTGGTAATACATGTATAAACGCACCTTAACATTGGCTTATGCCATGTTTTTTGTAATTTGATTGTCAGCGTGGTCAACGAAATTTGTTTTAAAACCTGGAAAAGTCAGGGAGATTGGAAATTTGTTCTCTAGGGGAACCATGTGTCTGCACTTACTGTGTGTTCGATATTATATCAGCGTGGATGCGAAATCACCTTCGTGACGTCACGTCTTTTATGATGGGCTCCTTATCAGTCCAATTAAGGGGCGATCATAAAATGCGGGCGTGGCTAGCTTACTGTTTCGATTGCCTACTATGTCGATGTACTATTTCGATGTAGTTTTTCACCCTGGTAAGCCAGCGTGTCGTTTCGTTTTCGACAATGGGCCATGGGGGATTATTTATTGCCATTCTCGTTATACAATAAAGTATATCGCTCAAGGTTATCTAGGGGCTTTAGACCTCTATGGCCACATTAGGACGCTCCCAACGAGATCTTCGCCTTATAGACCTCTAATTACTTCGATGACTTAAATTGCGTCAGCTAACGAAAAAAGTCACTTTCGGTCCGAAATTGAGTTCCGTCCTCGTAAAAAAGTGTATCGTTAAATTTTTCAGCCTTGGCACGTAAAAATAAGCGAATGGGCCTGTGTATTAACAACGTCTTTATGCAACGCCAACACATATGGGAGTAATAAAACCTAAAACGTTAGGGTTATTGTTATTACGCTGTATAAATTATACGAAGATAATGCGTCATTAGAAGGGTTTGCGAGTGCTTCCATCACGTACCAACCTATTACCAGATGCTACCATAAAACAAGCCCCCCGACAACTCACAGCGCCATCTATGGACGTTTTAATAAACGCCATGACGCAATGTCTGACTGAGTTCAAGTATGAACAAAATACACCATGTAGAGGGTGATCAGAAAGCCCTACACTAATTACAAATATTATTTTAAAAAAAACCAATTAGTTACCAGGAACTCATTTTGGAATTTTTTTTGGTTCACTGGGAGTACCGACAGATGGCGCTGTAATCAGTAGAATCGAAATGACGTCAACATAGCCCTCAAGATGACCACAAGTATCATAAGACTAACCTGTGAATCAAATATGAACCAAAAATACAGTAATGAAATAAAAGTTGAAAAGTTGACTTCTCCTAATGGCTCCTTGGTTGGCAGTGATTGCCTGGGGGAAAGGGGCAGCGAAACAGGTTGAGGTTAAGATAAATACAAAATAAAACACAACACAGAAAACATAAAATCTAAAACAAACCACAACCAAAAATGATCAATTTCTACTGTTAAGACAGGTGTCATGCTTGTCTTCATGACAAATAAGGTTGAAATATTCATATTTTGTGCATGCATGGAGCAGGGCGTATACCGTACTATATCCAAAAACCTGCTAAGTTATACATTTTTCCAAAATCTTTTCGTTGTAACTCTAATAGTTTTTTTTAAAATTATTTTTTTGTGATGAAGGACTGTGTATTGATTATTGATAAATAGTTATTGCAATGAATCATACAGTTTTCAAATACATGCATTAGCATTTCCACGCGATTCAGCGCGTTGTTTACGCTGTTCTCAATTACCACTGTCCCTATTTCATTTCCGTACTTAAATATGTCACGATGATTAACAAAGCGGGGCAACTGTCTATTTTTCACTTCAATTTTTAAGTGGACCTGGGACATAAACGAGCTCGTTTGCTCATTAGCATATCGCGTGCCAACATAATCGCTCGTTATTGCTGAGGTTAATGCTTTCTGGGTGATTGCGTTTTTCGCCAGTTTTGATTGAAGCCACAATACGATGCTGATTGCTTCTTCAATGCCTGCATTTGATGATGTGGCGAAACTTACGATGAGCAGCTTATTCAAATCTCTCAAAGGTGTCGCATCTTGAAATACATGTATCAAAGTATGGGTTGCGTTTTTAAGAATTTTTGAAATTGCCGCTCATCACGTGAGAGCGTTGATTGGTCGAACGGAGCCACGTACCCATGCGCGAGGAGGCGGCGCACGTGGAAACCATGGCAACTGTGGAACGTGAGATTCCAAATTGGTGAACGTTCGATTTTGCGAAAAGAACTCAATTGTGTTTTTTCAAGATGGCGTAAAATGTCGATTTCACATCAACTTTGCAGTTGTATTTCAAGTAAAACAATCATTAGCAGGTAATTGTAAAGTTTGCAGTTTTAAAATTGAATAGTTTAAATTGTATTTTCAGCGTTTTTCAAATGCAATCAGGGATGCCTTGTGACACTTACTGTACATGCCCAGCTAGGTGGGTTTGATGCCTAGTCTTTCTAAAATGTGTAAGTGATAAGAAAAAAATAAGGAAAAAATTGATTGAATGAAATACAAAAAAAGCTATCATCACACCATAACGCAGGTTTTCTAGATAAAGAATGCCGTAGAAACAGAAATGGATTCGATGTACATGTATATACCCTGTTTGTAAATATATAGAATGAACCAAGTGGTAAAAAAATCGTTGGCAGACATTAAACATGATTGATTGTGAAATGTCCAACTGGCGTACATTTCCGGCTAAATGAACGTGATAAATGGTACGGGCTTTATAATAACGTTTCAATTTCCAAGTAGCATTTCCCAAAAAGCCAACTGTTGACGTAAGCAGTTAATCGACGAATCCATCAGGGATATATTGGTTGCCAATTCCAAACTAAATTGAACGGTTTTTTATTGTTGGACTCAGAAATGTTCAAAAATCTTGCTGGTTTTGTATGGAAACCTCGTTTGAATTCAGTTTTCATTTTGAAATTCAACTTCACACTGAACGGTGATTTGGTATCATGATAAACTGACCAGGAAACTACCTGCACCAATGCTATTTTCGATTCTAGCGGTTGGTGCATCCTGTGAACTAAATTTATGAAATAAAAAACTGCAGCAGTTCTTCTACCTATTCACATCATTTGGTGCCTGTAACTGACAGTTTTTTTTATAAATTAATATTTGTAATGAGGGAGGACGTTATGATCAACTGTACAATATTTCTGTAAGATCATTTGGGAAACTGTTGTTTAAATAACCATTTAAAAATCGTGTTGCTGGCTATTGTCAATAATTATTTGATTGCAGCTTTAAAACTATCACGTGATTTAATTTTTTGACCATGAGTCACTCAGAAGTACTTAAATCCAGCATCACTTCTGCTGCTCAAGAAGATGTCAAGCTGGGAATAATAATGACATTGCTTAAATTTTCTAATTATTTAATTGCGCAGTTTGCTTAGAGGGAAGTTGGATTCGTTCAAACGAGATTGCGATATTAAAGTACGATTTGTTGGCTTATGAAAGGCTTATCACCGTGAACGTGTACAGCTGCAATATCGGATTTTAATTTGGGCTAAACTGAATTATCCTAGTTTTGCTACCGTTGTGAATCGCTGAAAAGTTGCCATATAACTGTTTTAATCGCCGTTTAATTACTTTCATTGTTTTTTGTCTGCAGGCTGCATTGCCATGTTACGACCCTTTAGCGAGTTTTAATTGAAACCACTTTGCGCTGACTTTTAATTGCCTTTTAAGGTTTAGCCTTAAGAATACTCTTAATGGAAGCTTAGCTCATTTATGATGGCTAAGCGCGAAAAAGAATGGCGAAAAGCGATGGTCAGCGTATGGCCACTGACCACAAGCTGTATGTGATCATAGGTTGAAGATCTTCCACGTCAACTAACAAATGGGGAATTCTGGCTAATCAGACCATTTTGAGGCTCATTCTTTGCCTGTGCTACAACACTGTATTGTAATCCTATGGTGCTGCCACCTGGAACACATTAGAAATGCGACTTTTACAGCTCAGTGCATTCACCATAACAGTTGTTTTGAGTTTTGATGCGTCCAGAAGTTATATTTAGATACTGTACGACAGCAGCATTCTCTTCATTTATAATGGATTGCACAAAATGCTATGTATATCCAAAATATGTCTTTTCCTTTTTCATTTATTCATGAACTCATCTAATATCCCGAAAGCAATGGAACACTTGTAGAATTTCAGAATCAACGAGGACGTCCTACTGTCTATGACGCATGAATACAGTTTAATGTACGTTTGAATAAGCCAGTGTACCCCTTATGTAAAACTAAGAAAAAAAACATGGAAATACAGAGTGATACCGCTTAACACGTACAAATCAGATAAATAAACTCAAATAAGATAAATAAGTACAAATAACAGGGTTCCCCAAGAACTGGAAAACCTGGAAAAGTCAGGGAAAATTGTTTTAATTCTAAAACGTCAGGGAAATTCAACAAATCAAGAACAGATGTTGCATAGCTAGTTCTTGGTTAGCATTAAATAAAATCAAGAGATGACAAGCAATTCTGCTTAAAGAAATTAAGAAAACTAATCTAAATTTGCTGATCTAAAATAATCTAATGATCCTTTTGAAAATTTGTGTTCTATCTCCTGTTTATAAAATAATAAGCAATACGTATAGCATTCTTTACATTGGCATGTCATATTTTTGCATTTGATATGGTCAGTGTGGTCAGGGAAATTTATTTTAAAACGTGGCAATGTCATGTCTGGGGAAACCCTGAAGAAGATAAATAAACACAAATACAATACATAAAGTCAAATAAGCAAAATAAATATCAGAAGATAAATAAATACAAACAATTAATATGTACTGACTGGTGCAGTTGTGAATGTAGTGTTGGTGGTTGGTGTGGTTGTATAGGGAAGGCTTTGTACTTTACATTTTATATCGTATGTTTATATATTTTTTCGCAACGATGTTAATCGAGGACGCCCTTTACAACTTATATATAGGATATAGCCATTCCTGTATTGATATTGAGCAATAACTAGCACTTTTTATACATTCAGAATTTTTTTAATAACAAGCACATCTTCAGAAAGCTTTATGGTGTTCATGCATCACATTTTTATAGTTGCCGATTTCTCCACTCTATCTTTTCCGCTAATTTACTCGTAACGACTAATGAAAAAAATCCCAAAGTCCCTAAAAGAGCATTTGTGGATGTTGTTTATGCCAAGGCCCTAACGCAAGAAGCGTCCGAATGAAGCTTCTTAGACATACGGACTACCCATGTACGTGTACGTGAATGTGAATGTTGATCTAGCAAGACAGAAAATATCGATTTGATGCTCGCTTCATTCGCCTTGTTTACACTGCCTAAAGCTTCCATTTCATATATCAAAGATCTGACAGATTGAATGAGAGAGTGACCTGCCGCGAAAACCCGTTTTATCCGAAGTAACGCGCGGGACCGATGGCCGCAACACAGGCGGGCGATTTAGGGTTGACCCAAGTAAAGCAAGGGCTGAAAACCATATTTAAAATCACGTCTCAAGCAAGTTGTTGGTCTATGATTGCTATGCTTCCTATTGCATGGTGACTATCAACCTGGAAAACCTGGAAACCTCTGGGAATTTTGTATTCAACCTGAAAAACTCAGGGGAATTTTGACTTGAAACACGACATGTTCCAGTATATCAAAAATGTGTTTTGTGTTTGTTTGTTATGATTTTGATAAATTAGCACAAAAATGATTGACCCCATAATCAATTCTACCGTTCCCCCAAAACTAAGCATTTGCGATTAAGTTTTTATGATAAGTTTGCCTGCGGTGGTGCTAAATTAATCTTACTTTAAGCATTATTGGTGATTTAGCTTAAAAAATTGTAATTCCTGTCAGTGTTACCTTTGCTAATGTTACTGGAAAATGTTTTCGAGAGAGTATACCTAAAATACGTTATTTCTGGTCATTTGTATTGCAATTTCGTCCCTGCAGTTAATATCTGTCACTATTAATGTTTCTGAAATTTTAAAAATGATCTAGAACTTCATTATTGGTGATCTAGCTCTTATGAAAAATCCTTCATAAACTTCTTTCATTATTAGAATGGTGTGAAAAAAATATTTCAAGGAAAATATACCTAAAATCAGTTTATTTCTGGCCGAGTTTTTTCCATGAAATGTTCGTAAAAATACATCATTGGGAGATTTTTTTATAATGTTGAGCAAAACCCACTATTTGAGATCTAGTTTTTAAAAAAATATTGCCTACGACGTTTCCTTATCATTATTATTATCACTATTATTATCACGTATCTGCAACACGTCAGGGACCGAAATTGTATCAAATACTCGATACAGCCAATTGGGATTATGGCGAGGGTTAGTGATAGTACACCATGTAAAATTCTCTCGTGATAATTCCTTTTAATTTCTCTTTTAATCTAATCTATTAAATCTACCGTATTTTTTTCAAATACTTGCTGATTGATGTATTCCAAAAACGCCTTTTCCTTTTTTTCATCCCCCTCATAATTCAGTAATTTGTATCGTTATCATTGCTCAAATTAATTTTATTTTTCTATTCGTGTAGGAAACCTGCGCAGCGTTGGGAAATCTGACGTTTAACTCAACAGATCAGCGGGTAAGATTAAAGTTAATTTACTGACGGTTTTAGTCGCCTCGGAGATGTTCCATTATCGTTGCCATAGCAATTTCGCTAATTACTAATTACTGTAAAGGCGTCGCCTACTTCGTTTTTTTTTAATTTTCTCAAAAATTGGTTTATTGCCAACATTATTTTTCGCTAATAAGCGCAAAATACCACTCATTATACGGCGCGTATACACAAAACCGAGGATTTTAAATGAATAATGGTTTTTGTTCCAAGGTTATTTTACCTGCACCACAGTAAGACAAGCGTGGGTAATCATGTTTATGAGAATTAACACGCAGGATATCACGTAAATCATAGCCTTAGCTGTGTTTGTCTTGATTTTAAATTTGTTTGAATTTGCCGCTCGTCACGTGCGAGCGCTGATTGGTCGAATGGAGTCACGTGCCGATGCGCGAGGAGGCGACGCACGTGGCAACCATGACAACCGTGGAACGTACGATTCCATTTTGGAGAACGTTCCATTTTGCAAAAAGAACTCAATGGCGTTCTCTCAAGATGGCGTAAACTGCCAATAGGGGTACTCAGACGGCCGCAATTTTGTGCGAAATGGGTTTCGCAGAACCTGCGAGCCAATGAGAGCGCCACA
>JAQGAF010001281.1:0-32873 GCA_034687865.1 Kryphioiulus occultus | reverse complement strand
ATTTGCTCCCATTCATCAGCAATGCTAAAAAAGATTGGCGTCACGTTCACGTTTAATGTGGAGCTGAAACTCTCTAAAATGTCCAATACCACATCAACTTTACATCAACTGTCACATCAACGTTAAACTCCACACAGTTAAGTTAGAGGGTTAATATAAAAAGCAGTTGGATGTGGTCAATGCCGCAACTGTCTGGATAATTCATCACTAAATTTCTAAATTTCAGAAGCTGATCTTTCCATTTTAAGTTTTTTCCTAAAACCCTTTCAATCTCAACCCTATCTTATTGAAATGCTCGTCCGCTGATCAATATAACGATTCAAACAGGTCTGCCTCCATGAAATTTTGACACATAAATGGAAATGATGTTACATATAGTGGGTCACGAAAAAGCCTCGCAATTTTCTATCGGAAGTTTGAAATCTAGTTCTGGTTCAAACTCGCACAATTGAACGGACATTCGGGCAAAATGAATTTTCGCCAAATGGCAATTGAATCCTTTCTTAGAACTGCAAAAAGAACTTCCGTTGTCCGATCCGCAATGGCATCCATTTTATGGCTTAAAAGTTTGACAAAAAAAATTCAATGAAACTACTTTTCTACAATTGTACGACCGCTGGGCATTTTTGTGCTGCTATGCAAGGCTTGAAAGCAATCAGTGATTGCCTATTGTAAGAGTGACTTCGCACACTTGTACAACCTCATGTATTACGTTTAACCACAGAATGCAAATCACGAATATTGAAGTTTGGGACATTAGGAGTTCGTTCGTCTTTTTTTAGTGAAGTTTAGACCTAAATACATGTAAGTTTATTTAAATAGAATGGACAGGCTTGGACGTCATGTCCTTCTACTTGGACGTCAGAATTTAAACTTGTCACACGTTAGGGGGATTAGTGCATCTTGAAAGAAAAAAATACAAATTGGATGTAACTAGGATCAAACTGGATGTAACCAGTCCGTAAACGTTCCTGAAATCATGTTTAAGACAATGTTTATAAGCGATCTGAATTTGAAAGCGTCAAAAAATTTCCATTTAAAAAGCTTGAAATTGCGAAATGAAAATCAATATTTTGTAATGAAATCTGGTGTACATGCGTTGTAAACTCGAACATGAACGGGAAAATGAATAAGAAATGACCTTGAAAGGAAATGAACATGAAATGAAATGAACATTCAAATGGAATTGAATATTAATTTAACATGAACATGAAAGTGAACATGAAAATGAATATGGATCTGAAAATGAAATTGAATATGAAATGACTTTGAAAGGAAATGAACATGAAATGAAATGAACATTAAAATGAAAGTGAACATGGCAATTGAAATGGAATTGAATATGAAATTAACATGAACATGACAATGAAAACGAATATTTTGTTAAAAATACTGGTGTGTTGCGAACTCAAACATCGATATCAGCAACAAACTCATTTATACTCATTATTATTTGGAATGCGAAATTAATTTTCGCTTATAATTCACGTTTGAGCTGTGTCGTTTTCATTAGTTCGCATTCTTTTCAAACTATTTCATAAGTAGCTGTCTGTCAACCTACGTTTGCATACGATCGCTGGGAATCATCTTATAAGGCTCGGATCTTAATTATTATTCTTGGAAAAGATACACAAGCTAATATGCAAGCCGATCTTTTATCAAATTATGTAACAACTCGAGAAGGGGGGAGGGGAGGTCCTTCGCGAGCAGGATTTATATTTATAGTTGCACATAATCGCAACATCAAGAGGCTGAACGAAAGGGGGAAATATATAAAAATAGCATTACGTCGGTAGTAAAAGGACAAATCCTGCGGAAAATCAAAAACAACCACGAAGCGCAAATTGGCGTTGGCATTGGCTCACTTTCAATGTAGCTAAGCTCCCTTATGAGTTGAGGTATTCCAATAATCTCTAAATTTAGGCAACTAATAAATATGTCTCCGACCGAATCTAAGTGCGTTTTTATTTTCGTACTTGCTCTATACCTTTTGCGTAAACAGACGAGCTCTTAACCTTCAAGTCTTAATGAGCCAATTGAGGTTTCCGTTGCACTTTTTATAAATGATCCTCGTTTATTTTTGATGGTTGCTTTGACGCAGGCCAAACTATGTTGGAAATACTCGAATGTTTGTTGAAGGTGTTATATGACGTTTATATTCGAAAGCCTTGTCCATCGTGACATTAGGGCTTCAACCGTTGAGCCGCTCGAACTGACACCTGTGCCCTTCCCAACAATTACTTTACTATTTTGAGACATCGAATAACCATTCAACGCTAACTAGTTTAGGTGATGGTTTTGCCGATATTAACCCTTTGTCAAAAGTGTTGCTTTCATCATACAGGGTGATAATGAAGTCCTACCCTCATTACAAAAATTGATTTTATTCATTGCATATATTTTTTTTGCAAATTTGGAGAAGGGTACATTATGGAGTACATCTACATGTGTATCTAGGAATGTTATCCTGTTATCGGTCAGGCTGCTATTTTCTCTGTCTACGGAAATATACAATGTAGATTTAATTACTGTCGCGCTTTTAATGCGCAATTAATCACGAAATGTAATTAAAGGTTCGGACCTTATTACCAATTTTGACGTGGCATGTGGCTTATGATAATCTCATCATTCCCATGGAAACTGTTGTCACAACACCAGCCACTAAGTGAACTCGACAGTATTACGTTAACTTTTGGCGTGGAAAATAAACCGCTTTGGCTAATATGGCATTTTGGAAGATCAACCTTGAGATCATTAATAATAATATTTGTAAACTCTTAATCCTATGGGTTTACGGTTGTCGTCGCTAAATGCTTTATTGCTAGGAAATCATTTCTAATCGCTCCATAAGTTTAGTTGGCCAAATCAGTTTCTAAGGCGGTAATGTTTTAAGTTTCTTTTAAGTTCTTCTATCTTATCAAATTTTCAACAAGTCCTCAGGTACTTGTAATAACTTATGTATCTTTTAAATATACTTAGTATTCCAGACGGACACTTGGTCTAGCTGTCGGAATTTATAGCTTTTTGATCCCTTTAATTATAACCTACCAGCGTAATGTTTGATTAAGCTGCCCCCAACCGCCAGGCAATCACTGCTAGCCTGCGAACTGTTAGAAGCGCACTTTCTTACGGCGTCTATGCTGGAGCAGGGACTATACCGAATATTTTCTATAAATTTGTACATTCAGTTAGCAAATAGCGCTCGGGCGTTGTTTGGTGGGTATCCAGCTCGCGATCAAACGCGTCATTAAAGCGATGAAGTTGAAATTGGAAGTTGAGCTAATTTGAGGGCGACATTCATTTCCATCTAATTAACTGCGCTATTGATTGAGGTTTCATAAGAGGCTGCGGGGATTTTTCCTCGTTTTTTTTTTCATTCGATGATCTTAGTTTCGCCCTGATTAATTTACTCCTTCAGTTGGCAGACTAAAGCATTCCCCCTCCCAATGCAGGAATCCAGGAGTTACCCTGAGGTAAATGAGTTGTGCATTTCAGGATTATTTATGAGCTCCATGGATCCATTCCAGAGCATACGTTCACCCTGTATCCACCCAGAAGGATAAGCCTGTGATGTCACTAGCTGCTAATAGTGACGGACACACCCTTTCAGTCAACGTCACTCAAGTGCCATATTGGAAGAGGCAGATAGGGAAATAAGTGAGCGAAATCGATTGCAAAGCCACACAAAACAAGTTGCATCGGCTGGGTTTTGCTTCCGTGTAAATGAGTACGAAGCTCCGACTTAACGGAACCTAAACAAATAAATATTTAATATGTCTATAGATTCTTATGCGTCTGTTGGGATAACCCAAGTTTTTACGGCATTGAAGCGGTTTAGCGGTTTACAGGCCATAGGTCCTAGCAAAATGCGTATACTTAATGTCAAGTTTGTGCTAATCGAGTAGTTTGATAGCTAAGGCGAGCGATGGGAACAATATGAGGAAATGGAAATAACACTGGTCCAAATTTTGTTGTTTTGCTTCTTTTTAACTCATTAAACTTAATACTGCGTTCTTCAAGTTGATCCTGATGAATACCGCGGTGGTAAAATGCTGCGAAGAACTTCAAGAGTAAGCAAAAACATGAAAAACAACAGAATTTTGATAATTATTTTACCGGACCAGGACCATCCACAACTGCGGATATACAGTAGTTACTGTACATGTAAGTACATGTAGAGTATGTCACGCAAATCTTCAGACTCTGATTAGAACTATTCTTCAAGATTGTAATTTGCTTGTTAAATGTACATTGTATGCAGTACATGTCAAATTGTGCAGGTATTTTTAATTATGTAATGGAAGTACAGTGTTACAATTGTATTGATATAATTTTTTTTCTTGAAATTGGAACGTTATTACCACAGTGCCTGGATTTACAATTCCCTTATATTCGAGGGTTTCAATTAATAATGAACTTCAGTTTAGGCAAGGGAGTTAAGGAACCCACCGTTGTTAGCTATATATTGGTCTTAAATAAGTAAACGTGCATCCCCCAGTTGCACGCAGTCGGATAATAGCTATCGGAAAATTACTTTGATCGGGAAACCTTATGTCCAAATTAAATTTTTCTGTGGTCCTATTCCAACCCACAGACTGGTTTTTATGGAAAGTTACCCCCGTGGAAAGCATTAAAAAGCTGTGTAAATGCAGCGCTCTGCCATTGTAACTGCCTGGCTGTTAATTGGAACACGTTCACTGTGAAACGAAGTAATGAAATTAATCTAAAATGAATGAATTCAGCTCAGAGCATTCAATTCGGAGGCTGATGAAGTTAGCATTGCTCAACAAGTCTGCAGAATATTTATACTTAATTGGTTTTCATTATGTTCGGCGAATACAAAAGTCTGCAAATAGTTGTCCTGTAGACAGTTAAAACAATATACACGAGGGTGATACCAACTAAGTGCTCTTTTCATGTTAGTCCAATGAGTTTGTTAACTAAGCTTATGCAATTGACTCCGCTTAATGTGATCACATTGGGCCCAGGCTATTTTGATAACAATAACCGTATGACAATAAGAGGCGATTTAAATCTAAAAATCACTTATATTGGTTTGCTCATAGTTTTTTCTGTACAAGTTCTTCAAAGAAATTCTCATATTGATACAATCAATATTGATCTAATCAATTGACTTATGCTGCACACCTAGTTAAACTTATCAGTGCTCCTGGCATCCCAGCACTTTATGGTGGTTTAGCAACTAAGATGTTCGTTTCCTATTCCTCAACATCAATATCATTTTCATCAGTCGGTTCTGTTTGACTCACTGGGGTTGCTATTGGAATGTTTTTGTCAATGAATATCGAAAATTTGCAAGAATATTCTTGGAAATTTTGGATATTAATAGCAGATGGGACATCATTTTAAACATTTTCTTCCAAAACATCTCATTCCTCGTGTTTTATGAATCCTCCATGATGGAAAATGATAACAAAAAGCGAATTGTTGATTACAATAACCGATGATTTTACCGATGAGTTGTATACGGGCGTTCGCGGCTTGTCTATTTCGATAACAATAATGTTGATCATAAGGGTCTATCCTGAAACTCCCTGTGGACCAAATCTTTAGTTCTTAACCCATTTTCCTTAAAAAATTTCCCTGTGACGCTAATAATTCAAAAAATAATTTCTTTAATGATCCTGTCCAAGTTACACATGAATGACAACTGTAATAGCCGTCGCAGTTTATTCTTTCATGTTATTTTTATTTTATTTTTTTTTGTGCGTTTTGGGTTTAGACCATGAACAGCCATGACGCCTTTCAGACAGCAAAGCAGTTCGACATGTCTGGAATCCTTTTTTTTACAACGATCGAATTAAATTAACGCCTTGTTAGCTGTCCACTTTCATCATATTCTGCAAACCTGCATTTTTATTTTAGTGAACTGCCTAATTGTGTCTCGAATTTTTTTAATTCTAGCATTTTGAGACTCTCTGTGGAGTCTCATAAGGCGCCTTGATATTTTATCAAGTTAATATTTCTGCGCAAATTCTTATCATCTGAATCTGAAAAGTGTTCAAACCCATTCACATTTTGAAATCCAAAAACTAACAAATGTGTGCAAATGGTAATATGCACATTGCGTCTTAATATCAATTCGGGGTAATTAAGAGCGATTGCAGGTCACGATGCAAATTGGATAAAAAAACAGCAAAGATTAACATCGATGAGTGCGACGAACACAATTTTACGAGCATACTGAAAATAAAAGCAATTTTAATGAGGATACCCAATGCTTAATGATGTACGAGTTATTGTTGTCCTTAAATCAGGCACTGATACATGGACATTTTATTAATGCCTTCAGTACGGATATAATTAGGCATTCGTTGTGATAACTAGACCACAATAAAAGCGTCCTCTTTTATTGTGCGTGGAATTACATAAAATATACAAACACTTTGTTTATAACCATGTTTTATACTATTTAGTCTGCATGGGCGTGTGCTGTACATGGCCTTTTAACCTCATTTGGCTAAACTGCCTTGTTGATTAACGTAATGTTTAGGATATTTTGCATGTAGTTCTGTATTTGCACAAGAAAAATTCCTCTTAAGTTCAGTATTTCGTTGATGATAAATTGGAAAATATTGAACGTACAGTATGGCAAAATCTCATTTGAAATATGAATAGAGCACTTATTGCATATTTTATGTGCAGAATAAACAAAAGATTTAGGCTTGTTTTGACATGTTTTGTATGACAAACCGAATATTGTGATTAACTTAATTCCGCCATTTTCCGCTTTATGTTCAGTATATTAAGAGGTAATTTTGATCGCTACTGAGACAAATTTGCTTGGTGGATCCTGGCATTGTGGTAATTTCACGTTCACGCCTGCATTCTTCGATGCAAATTGTATAATCCAGTAATTTATTGTGAAAATCGAAGTCAGTCTCATATACGCATTACAGTTACGTTATATTACGTTATATAGAAAAGGTTGCGAGCGCTGCTTTCTTAATCCCCAACTTGCCATATTTTACGACTTCGCAAATCTATGTACGTCGTTATTTCATATTACTGCTGTGTTAAGGCAATCTATTAACCTTAAATAAAAAAAGCAAAGAAACCTGAAGGGCATCTACCATATTTGAACAAGCACAATCGTGGTTTTGAACTAATCCAAGGCTGTGGTTTTGTATCGAGCGGTGCATGGAAGATTCCGGAATTCCCATAATTGAAAACATTCGTTCACAAAAATAGATATTATATTAGGGTTTTATTAAAATGTGGATATTGATTGATTAATTCCTAGAATATTAGTCAAAGTATGGAGAATGACACATGACAAATATAGGGTGACAATAAAGTCCTATCGTCATTACAAAATTAATTTCAAATAACTGTTCGAGTTACGAGAAACAAAGGTAGAGGCACTCCCTCAAGATGACCGCTGGTATCATTTGATCAAATCGCCAATCGGCCAATCACACATTGAGCTTTTCCCTGCATTGACGTCATTTTTGATTCTAGTCCAAAATTTTAAATTCATTTTTGTAATGAGGGTAGGACCTTATATTTGATCATCCCATACATAAAGTAACTTCTCGCATCCATTTTTAAATGAAAGTACACTAAATGTGCGTTTACACTATATCACAAAACATTGTTATTCATGTACATGTATGAGCATAAAAAATTAGTTTTAACTGTGCTGCCCAACTTGTTATACATGTACTGTATTACACTCATTTGATTACGTGGGGGATCGATCGATTCTACTAGATGATAAATAACATTTTTGCTTCTCATTTTAAAAACATGTGGTATAATTCGTTTTGTTTTAAAGTGTGCACGCACCTGTATTACCACAATTAGGCGAGGGATTACAACTTGCCTATTATAATATAAATTCGAATGACAACGAATTCGAAAGCATCAGTTAGACAATCGAGCATCTATTAACATGACGAGCTGCATTCAAATCGTTTTAGTTGATATTTAACATTTACTGACGAATGCACGATAAGGCATTCTGTATGTAAAATTGTGCTGATTGCTATGGCACGTTGTCTAATCTATGGTGACCCATTTGATACAGTAAACGGTGACAACGGTCGTGAAACACTTTTAAAACGTTTATATGATGATTGTTCCCCGAATTCGGGCTATCTCTGTGGGACTGATGCCGTAAAGACAAAAAGCATCACAGTGGAAAGGGCTATAACTTTAGGTTTCATGAACACTATTGCTTCAGCAATTAGGTTAACTCGGTTTTAACAGCTCGCCTGATGGTGTTGATACAAATTTTGCCAAGTAAAATGAGGGAGAAAATGAGACTGGTGTTTTTTATAGACTGGAACGCCAGGGCTATCTTATCTTAGCAGGTCAGCAACATTTCTGCCGTTGCTGCTGTCCGGTCGTTACTATTTTCCTGTTTTATTTGCTGATCAACTGATGTTAAATGGTGGAACAAGGCTGGAGCGTGGTCCAATTGCAAGATGACACTTTCGACGTTACTTGGTTTTGGTCAGCCTTGGCTTCTTGGACAACTTCCTACCCACGTACTGGCCAAGACCCGAACAAAAAAAATCACATTTGAATATTACACAGCTCTGTTCGCTTTGTCATTTATGTGAAAAAACACGAAATTTCATGTACGTGCAAAACTGCTAGTCGATGTTGGAAATTGTTTCGAATCCTATGTCGCCATCGCATACATCCTCCAATCTTGATTGCATGTGTCACACGGGCTTTCCCCGCGGGTTTTGCATATGTAAGCTGTTCGTAATTCGTAAATTTACTGTTTAAGACTTGTTGTAAGGGCACCCTAGGGCCCCGTAACATTTTCGTCGTTGCGATGGAACAAGAAGCATTTTCGAGCTTTCGCACTTTCTGCTCCTTAAAATTGCATTGACCGCTTGGGACGAGAATCGTTGAATGAAAAAGTGACATTGTTTGCATCTTGCACGGTTGTCTCTTGAAATATGTTGCATCTAACCTCCTTTTGGTTTCCTTACTCTTGGTAGACTACAATACGGATTTCACATTCTACCATAAAGTTTTGGTGTACTTCAAAAGTTGGCTTCTCCTCACAGCTCCTATGCTGGCAGTGATTGCCTGGAGTTTGGGGGCAGCTAAATCAGAAATTACATTGTTATACTCAATTAAGCTCGATACCCTACAATCAGTAGGTGAATACCATGTGGTAGGGATGTAATCCATCAACCCAATTTAATCGGCAATTACCACCGCATAAGGTTAGGTCACGTTAAATACAAAGAAAAAAATTCGACAGCTAGGACAGGTGTCGTTCTTGTGTACTAGGCAAGTAGACTCGAAATAGTATGTGCAATTTGGAGCAGGCACTATGCCGAAGTTTCTCTGAAAGTTTATTTGGTTTGCTATCAATCACACGTCGGCTCTATAATTGAGTCAAGAGAACAATTCAGTTGTAGCATCGATTGCAGCTCGGTTCGAACAAGAGTTTTTCGTCCAAATTGCCATTCTCTGTCTCGGACACCTGTCTGCCTCTCTGCAACGTCATTGGAAAATCACATTATTTGTGGTGAAATTGTTTATCGAGGACGAATACAGTATAGTATCTGTTGTACGTCACTGGATTTCGTTCCTTGTGCCAAAATCCAGTGATGTACAACAGATACTGTGTAAGTCCTCGATAAATGATTTGTTTAGAAATAATGGTAAATATGCTCGCTCGTTTGTTAATGTATTTTATTACTACTACGCTGGGTTGTCAAGTTTTTAAAACATTTGTCTTAGAAATGTGTTGCTTATAGAACCGAAAACTGGTAAAGGTACATGTATATGGGAAGCGTGCTGAACTCAAGCAACTGATTTATTTCTACATCCTCCTGGATTTTGTAATTTAGTTTTTGCATGCAAATTTAAAAATGTGGTGTTTTCTACTGAAAACGGTCGTGCATTAAATGAATTATACCTTTTGGCGCAATCTGGATCGCACCCTTTTTAATAAGAAAAGAAAAACTTTTCAATAACACGGCTGTGGTAATTCACTTTCTAAACGAATTTATGTGCGGGAATTAAAGCGAAGGAGTTATGAAAGAACGAACAGTGCCAACTCTGAAATAAAACCATTGCTTACATCTGTATTCGTGGCGTACTTAATGATAATTTATTTCGCCACCAGATTTCGGTTTTCGTTGTTTTTCAAATTACTTCCAGGCGTAAGCCACGACAGTTTCTCAAAAAAATCGGTTACCGTCTTGCTTCTTGATTTCTCTGTTTCAATCTTACTATCTCTTATACTTCTCCCTTTCGTGGCCCGCATGTGGCCTATATATGGTCATGAAGGTCGTTAATTTCTCCAAACTATTATAGTTAGTCAAATACATGTATTTATGGTTAGTGGTCGACTGGATGACTTGTAGGTGCATATTTACCCTCATAATCAATAAAATACATAAATCAAATTAACATTTTAAGACTTGCCATTGTTTACCCATGAAAATGGAAAAGGAAAATAGAATGGCAGAATCACGCAGGTAGAACAAAATCGCGTGACTAGAACGTAGTCACGTAAATATAATTGCCCCACGCCTTACGAACGAACGAGCTCTAAATTCAGCCAATGAGCGTATCTGTGCTTTCTGAGAAAATCAACGCACACGCACATGGTACGTGTCAGGTACGAAGAATTAACCCGCACGTGTAACTTTCATGGTTTGATTATTGAGGCAAAATTTATATTCCCATTGAGATTTATAGGTTACCGCACATTTAAAGGAATAGTATGAGGCTCCTGGCTTAATGTTACGAACATTTCTCTTATCTGACTCGAAATGGACCCGCATGGCAGTTAGAACATTTCACTCTTGGTTTGTACGAGCCTATCTTTATTACAACAACATGGCCTGTTATGGAAGCGGCGCCATGAATAACGTGCCAAGGAAGCGCCATTATGCTCTCAAGAATTTTACGTCTCCACAGTGAATTTCACATACTGAATACAGGCTGGTTTAATAATGTATTTTGTGTAGGCTCAATGCGCGCCTACCTACAGACACACAAAAATGATCATGATTATCCCACGCCACTGAGAATTATCGACATGCATGCATCGGAAATCAAATATTAATTGAAATGGGAATATTACAATAACCCAATATAGCTCCTAGGGAACACCCTAGTCTGACGTCGTCACTGAAATTTGATTGAATACATGCTGGGGTTGAAGGAGTTTTGTGTCGCTGCCTTATTAACTATTTGTTGCTGAGATTACGTATAGATTCATAATACCAAGTTTAATTAAATAGTGATCAAGCTTCGGCAATTTGCTAATGAGCAGGTTGATCTCCTAATTGCGAACAGAGTATGAACTCGCATTATTGAACAATTTTTAGCCTCAAAGTTCGTGGATTAAATTAAGGTTTAATGAAGCTTTGCCCATCTCATAAAGATATTAATAATTTATCCTCACATGCCGTTAATGATGCAGTAGATATATTTTTTATTTGACGAAGACCGATGATTATTATGTTTGAAACGTATACTTACATGTTTGAAAAGGATCATTGCATCATTGCATCGGTTTTCGTTAGGCTCGTTTGAATTTTAGTTTGTAAAGAATAAATTCAAGTCGCGATATTTTTATCTAGATTTGACTTACATGTATCAAACATAGGGCCTTCGTTTTAATATCTTATGGATTTTCCTGATTAGCAATATGAATTATTAGGAGAAATTGGCTGATAATATGTCATTTATGATGTCTCACGTTCATGTTACTTCTTGTTTCAGGCTTCATTTTACTCCACGGCTTTGAAAACATTAATTACCATGTCCACAATTGTTCTTTTGGGCCTCATCACGGCCTACCATGCCTTGGAAGTGCAGGTAAGCATTCGCAAATTCTTTGATCATTTTTGCTTTCTTCGTCTTTTTGTAAGAGTTAATTCGCAATTGCTGAGGACATGACTTAACACTATAGGGCAATAAATTGACTCTCAATGGACCTCCAAAATGGAGCTCTCTTAAGCAGGCGGGAAACACACGAGACTTTGGTAATGAGGAAAGGTCTTTCACGGATAACTCAATTTTCATGTAGCTGCTGAGGTTCAGATCTTGCACATTTTATAAACTTCTGCATTCTCTCAGTACTTGAATTAGAAAACCTTCTTGTATGACGTTGGTGAAGCTGTAATCACTTCGTCAGGTGCAGAAAACTTCCAGAGATGATCGCACAATGTTACATATTTTCAAGTTACCACATTATCGATTAATTAAAATTATGCTACGTTGGGGTTCTGGTTTTGTTTTCTCTAATGGCTGGCGGCATGCCAATCTGCCAGATTTCGCTCATATATTCACTCGAGCATTTTCTAGAGATTTGCATGGATTGCTCACCGCAGGAGACATATACACTGTATGGTATACATCCCTTACAGTTAACATATGGGGTAAAAAGAACGCCGCTATATCCATGTTTAATTAGAATACTTTCAATAGGACGTCCATGTGACGTTTAAATTACACGAACACTTCAGCACTATCACATGACAACAGAAGCTACAATAGTTTAGTCATCTTAAATCTATTTATTTTCCACTGGTATTGATTTTAATAATTATGATCGATTTTCACAGCTATTGTTCTTGTCCCACTTTATTGATAAGTAGATGGACCTTAATGCTGCTGTTTCGATGAGTAGTCATTGTGCGTAAAAACAGTACATGTACTAACATGTTAATTAATTTAACTATAGTACCTAATCTTACGTATCAGACTAACAGTGCTAAATTTCACTCTGCCCCCTGGTGGACATTTTGAACCTTATCAATAGTTTGATATAGGAATGTATTAACACGCCTACTATTGGAATTCTGGCACGTGCGATTTTTATTTTTGCGACTGCTGATTCTATTTCCCCGCAACTCTTATACTGTACGTGCAGTTTTCTAGGTAAGATTTTTAAATAATTAAGAATTTATAACTTTCGTGTAAAACACTCAATAGTTTGAGATACTACACTGTATATTCTTCTGCAGCAGTAGACAAGTAGTAAGTCGGTAGAGGGCAGAGTGAATTTGAGCACTCTTAACCTGATACGTACTGTAATATGTTAATTAATTGAACTACAGTAATCACTACGTGTCTTTTAATGAATGCTGTAACTAAGCGGCGTCGTATTCACAGTGTGCAAAGTCGCAAACCATCCGCACTATCTTTGCCCATAAAAGTTAATATGGACATATGTTGTATGAAAAAGACGGCTTGGTACACCGTATGAAATATATGGGCAATTGCCGACAGTTGTTATTTGCCAACGACTTCGTGCCGAAATGGCTTATTGTCCCCACGTGCATTAATGCGTATACATACAGCGAGAGATACAAATGACTGCCCTGGTTGACAATGAAGACGTATACGATTGTACGTGTATGCCTATAATATGGAGGCTGCTTCGACTGTCTTTCGATTACATGTATCTCTAAAGCTGTGTTCGTGCATGGGGAGGGGGGGGGGGGTTTGGTCATTGTGCCAAAGAGCCAAGCCACACTCGGATTATCACTATTGTCATAGTTGCAACTATGGCGAATGTCGCGTTGTCTGCAATAGGACGATGGATTTTTCGTTTCCGATATTTTAGTTATGGGAGGCCCTTTTAATGCTGGGTCATAAACGTAAAACGGAAATATGTGCTCGGCATCCCTATGCATTTTATTCCTATTTTAGTAGGAAGCCAAAAAGTGCCTGAAAAGACAACGTAAGCATATAACTTCTAAACATCGAATAAACATCGGTGTTGTCCCTGTTCCATGTCCACATAAAACCAGTATTTACTGTACACAGGGTGTATGGGAATACCCTTTACTGACTTTGAGGGCAGATGAGGGGTCATGCTGAAACATGTCTACCCCTAATAACTTATGTCGGAAATGCATCGTTCCCAAGATAACCCAGAAATCACATTAATGGAATGCTCATGCCATGAATTCATGTTGTTTGTTCAGTGTGTTCACTACCTTGTTGAAATGTGCTTTCTGGGACATAACATGGGAATGGTGCATTTCCGGACATACGTTATTAGGGGAAAACCTGCTCCAATATGACCCCTCTATATGCCCTCAACGTTTATAAAGAGCATTCCGATACAGTCTGTGTGTCAACCCTACTTGCCTAATACATTAGAACGTGTCTAAACTTATATCCTTGGGACCGATGCTGAATATTAGTTTATAGAGGTTGTTACAAGTTGGTTGTTGTTTTGGAATGGTTTGAGGGGACAGGGGCCTACCACTTGGAACCTGCATTTATTAGCCATAAACATGGCGTCCCCACTCCTTTGACGACCAGGAAACTTATCAATTCTGTTATTACATGTACTGAATATGTCTTTATATGAAGTCACTTTGATATGCCAAATGTTCTGTGGTATTAATTTACCAAAGTTGTGGGACCAATAAAAACCAGCACAAAATTGTGTTGAATATTATGTTTTGGAAATTAAATAGATCTAACTTGGGTCCCATGTCGCGACTAGCACTTGGTATTAGTTTAGAGAGAATAAGTTTATACAATAGTTGTTAGACAGGTTCTTCTGTATGAAACCTATCCAAGCTGTCGGAATTTATCCATATTTTTTTTCTTTTTTGTGTTAACCTAAAGTAACAATGTAATGGTTGAGTTAGCTGCACCTAACCGCCAGGCAGTTACTGCCAGCCTACGAGCACATAGGAGAAGCCCAAATTCTCTTATAATCTTTGCTTCAGCAGGGACTGTACTGAAGTATACCCCTGCAACTCTTCTAACATATTGCTGAATGCTGAATGACGTGATGGCACGTAAACCTAATTGCACTGTTTGCAGCGCGGTAAATCCTTTAATCGTTTCGACTCTTTTCAACTACACATCGTTAGCCCAATTATAGTTAGTGCTCGTTCATGTTTTATAACCCTTTTAGGGCTCTATAACCATTAAAGTCTATCACGAATAGAGGAATTCTACAACTGTGTTATCTCTGTACGTGATGCCCCAATCCAACTCGGACTGACTTCATCTAGTTTTTTTTTTCTGGATTTCATTTCCACCGTAGATTAGATAGTCGCAATTAATGGTTGTTCCTACATGTAGAGGGGATTAGGTTGCGGGCATGACTGCTGTTCAATTGTGATATATACTTTCTTCTAATTCATACTGGCATTTGGCCACGGTGCGTTCATCGAGAAAATCAACCATTTTTTTTCCTTCAGAAAATCGAGACCTGCATTAAGCTTCAGAAATTGTAGGGTGGGTTCAAAATTATACGATTTGATCGCAAAACGACGTAAAGTATTATATTACATGAGCTGTAGGTGGTACTTAGCATCGTGCTCTTTATTTACTTTTGGTATTAAGAATGATTAATGCGAGCATTTCTATCTGTATGTTCTTTCTAAGAAATGCCATAATAATTCGCCTCCTCTCATCCAAATTAAACGATGACATGCAGTATTCAGATTCCTTTAAATATTTCAAGAAATTTTACTAGGCTCATAATACTAATATCTGTAAATCTGATGCGATACTTTCCTTCGTATTCAAATACGTTATTAGGCGAATGGTGCTGGCAATGTGTTCTTAGAAACCACCATGAGATCAAAGCAAAACTTATAACTTCATAATTTAGACACTATAGCTTTTTAGGTCGCGTGATTTATATGAATTCGGGTTATTATCATAGAAGGGGAAGTAATAAATAAGAAATTTGAAGACATAATATCCAAATGGCTCTACCCAAAACACCAAGTATCCCATTTCGTTCCATGCCATAAATAGAACCCAGCATACGAATAATGTGGGAATATTGTGGCTAGACCTGCAGCATACATTCTGCAAATGCCAAAAGCACTAGGGGGATAAATACCAGTGCATACATTCGTTGATTTTTCATCGAGACAAAAAACACGAAATGTTGAGCCACATAAAAAGTGGATAATTCTGTCTCTTAAGAATTTATTGTTGGAAGATTGATGCGTCTGCAGTATTTTCAGTGCTAGGATTGATATGGATGAGCGGGGATTATGATCAATGATTGATCATCAATGGTCATTAGTCATTTTTAATGGCTACACCCAGGGGTCTGCTTGCATATGTCACGTAAGGAAGTACTCATAACTGTCCCAAAGTTTTCTTTCTATTGCTCCTATTGTACTATCGATATCGATAAAGTTCACTTTATCTTTTGGTTCGTCTGATAAAGTAAGTGGTTTAAGTAGTGTTTTATGTAAAATGGGGCCTCGTATAAGCACTGCCTTTTCCGAATTCGTCGGCTTTTTTGCACCTTTAATGAACATGTATAAATGATAACATTTATACTATGTAAATTTTTTTCAGTGTTTATGGTTTTCGTTCGTGTTTCCACGTAGTTAACGTTCTTTACTTTCCTGATGTCCAAATGTTCTATGGACTCGCATAATTGGGGGTTGTAATGTTTGGTCCACGCCTCTTTGTTAATACGTTGCCTACAAACAAACGTTGCAAAATTAATTAGATAGCAGTGATGGATATGTTTTACAAACGGAAATTAGAGACCGTGCCGTAATGATTACGAAAATTTGGACGCATTGAAATGTCAAAACGTAGCCCTGACTATCATACGTATAATTTTTGCCAAAAAAGTTGTTTTCGTGCAAAAGTCCAGATTAAACCGTATAGAGGCACTGGATGTCTCTCTTTGCTAACAACATACGTTGACATTGGGCGTTCCCTAAATGCGAAATCCTTGTTTCATAACACGAAAAGTTGCTCGCAAATTCATAACTTGCATGAAATCATAAATCCATTTTTATAACATTGTTGAATGAATAATGCGCTTCTTTTTTCTCAATTGATTACACACGATTCTTGGATGCGCAGTTAGCCTTTGCCTTTTTCATAGGTTACAGTACTAATTGATTACACAAGCCTTTGTCCACGTAAATTCATGGCATGCACGATGTTTACACAACCAAATATTACTCCTATTATCTATTTTATGTGCATGGAGTAAATAAGCATTCTCTGAAGTTAGTTTTAAAGCACGTTAAATCAAGGAAATTACTGTTGACCCATATAGCCGGGCATCGCTAAACTGTACTTGAAAAACGTCTCAAATACAGATTTTTGCGAAATGCAAATAACACTCTTCGTTTTGTGAACTACTAATACGAGTTTTTCTGCACAAATGCATTTTGTTGAAGAACAGGATTCAGTGTATCACTGCATTCAAGTTGCCATATCAGTTTGATAAGGCTTTGAAAACGTCAGAATCTAAAGCTGGCAGACGCCCAATTTTATGAAACGGACGCCTTAAACTTTCTGAAAATTCACTTACCAGTTGCCCGAATTGAAAACCGAAATTATTTTGTTTGGATTTTCAATAAGAATTTATGCACGCTACAACACCGAAAGCCTCACATGAAATTGCATTATCGGTATCTGCGGGTTTTTCAATAAACGGCTAGAAAATATATACGTACGAAGCACCGACTTTATTTCCTCTCGTTTGTTGAATAGACCTACCTCAAATCACGATAATTGAAATTCAGAACCATGACCCGAAAATCGATTAAATAAAACGCTGGTTTTCGAAGCATTGCAGTCGTTGAAATTCTACTGAAGTCGTTTTCCATTGACTACTACTTGTAAGTCTGCTCAAGCATAATCGAATTTTCATATACATGTACATGTATGCGGTCTCTGAAATAAGCCAGATGGAAATTGCTGAATTAATACTTTTTTTTGAAAAGTGAATTTATTAGCTTTTATTCGAGGAAACTGGACTGGCTATTAAGACTTTGCTTGTCTGCTTCAAACGTGAATTATATGAAACGAATTTAATATGTCTACTGGATCAATGCGATTTATTCTGTCAGACTTAAAAAGCATAATTTTATTTTTTGTAACATTTTCGAGATTTGGAAGGGCATTTCTGCAAATATGACGTTTATTCCACTAACTGTCCTGATGCACGTTTCCATCTCATGATATTATTATGTGTAGTGGAAAATTCATTTTCACTTGAAATTGTTTCAATGTGTGTTTGGATTTGTCGCATGTTGTTTGGTCTAATTCCTTAATTTTTAGTGAAAGCCTCGACATGTTATTGATTACAAATCTGTTTTTTTTTGAATTACCCATTTGCGACCGTATTTTTATGACTAATCGATTTCAACATGTATCCGAGCAGTTGTTCTCATGATGGATCTTCATGTTTTTGTAAAACATTGTATTCAGATGGGATTTTTTTTCTTGGCTCTGTCCTTTAAAAATCGAGGGGTTCGCTTTAGGTATCTGGAGATAATCCAAATAAAAGTGTAATGGTGTGACATGATCCGTATAGGCACGACATGGCGAACGTTTGTATAAATTTGATTGATCATGCATGGCTGTTGGATTGTTAGAAAGAAGCATTTTTTTTCAAATTGGCTCGAGATCAAGCAGATTCACGTTGTTTAGAAATTCAAACATATACTTGATCGTATTGATATGACTCCAATATCCATCTTGACACAGCTATGTTTGCTAGGTGCCTAAAAGGATCCATATTTCCAATGTAGCGTGCTGAAACGCAATTATAGACCTAGAAACTACACTTACAAAAATTAATTGCATCATATATAGTTGACCCGTGCGTGCTTCGGGGTGGTTTTTGTATAGCCAATAATTGCATGATTGGAATCTTTAACAGCACGACACTAATTTATGTGATTGTTTGTCGGTCGATGATACATATGAAACCATCAAAAATTCGATAAGAGTAGAATTGAGTTTTTAGAATAATGCGGATTAGGTGCATGACGTTCAAATATTATCGTCATTTTTTCGCGATTTCCAGACCCCCTCAATGTCAGCATTTGTCATCGTGACCTGACCCATCCCCTCATGATGACGTAACCATTGACTAAAAATGATCGAATTGAGCAAACTTTTTATGAAATTTAGATCAGAAATGATGAGGGGAGCGGGTTGATCAAATGATATCTTCATTGCTGATTTTTTTTAA
Source organism: Kryphioiulus occultus (assembly GCA_034687865.1). Lineage (NCBI taxonomy): Eukaryota > Metazoa > Arthropoda > Diplopoda > Julida > Julidae > Kryphioiulus > Kryphioiulus occultus. The sequence continues at coordinate 13,918 of JAQGAF010001281.1, read as the reverse complement.
ATTGTGGGTGAAGCAGTTTTGCAAATGATATCACCCACGGTGTTTTTCTTCATATCATTTGCTTCATTTTAACTTATATGGGCTAAAATGCGTCATTTCTGATCTAATTTTTATAAAAAGTTGAAAACTCGTCAATGATTACGTGATCGCTTAGCGGCATAAGGGGAGGGGGGTCTCCAGTTTTCCGGTTTAATTGCTGCAATACCGATTCGATAATTACTTTTCGTCATTTACAACCTAATGAAAATTAAGCACAAGGATGCGCTAATGTCTCTTTTTGCCGTAGCATGGAAGATTGAGGCTGTTAGCTAAATTGCATCAGCGGTAAGAAAATGCACGACACCTTTTCTGGTTCAGTAATTTGAAACGCATTTCCGGCATTTCACAAACTACATGTGCAGTAGGTACTTCCACTACACGTAAGTTTCTATGGCTTTTGCATGTCTGGCACTATATCTAAACCATTGTTTCCCGCTGGGTGACTGGGTAATAAATCTCTTCCATAATCGCATTTGAATTGAACGCAGCGTTATTTTTGACTTATGTTGCACGCATTAGCGGTGACATTTGCATTAATTTCTTGGGCAGGGCAGTATGTGCATTGACATTTCCGAAATTCCGCAACATATAAGATTCCTTCTAATTTCCATTGTGGGAACTTATCATTCGTGCTGGTTTCGTGCACGCTCACTGCCACTGTTGTGCTCTTTTATTTTTGGTACAGCTTTAGGTACGCCAAATGTTAGCCAATTTCGTGAAAAGCCATTGCTCGAATTACCCGATTAATCATCGTGGCCTCATTAATTATTCAATTTATAGTTAACGGCAAGGCGGCATGCGTGTTCGAACAAAGTTTGTACTTTAATTCGATGTGATGTCTTGTTTGCAAAACGGAACAATTTAATTCCCATAAGTATAAATTGCATGATGTGGTCTATAATATCTCAATTTCGCGAAGCTTTTTCAGGTTTAATAACGTTGCCTTGCCTTAGTTAAAAAGAAGAAAACAACAAACGATTTAGTGTAGCCCCTGCTCCAACTCTAGCATAGACGCTATGAGATAGTTCTTCTCCTAATGGCTTACATGCTAGCAGTGATTGTCTGGCGATTAGGGACAACTAAGAAGTTGCATTGTTAGGTTAGTTTAGGATACGTTTTAGGTTAGGTGAGGTCCACCAACGAATTAAAATTAAAAGAAAAAGGACAAATTCAGACAATTAGGTTTGTGCCATATAAATATAAATATTACGCACACATTTGGAGCAGGTACTACCCCGAAGGTGATCCTGTTAATAAGCATGACTTCAGAAATGCATTTTGATCTGAGGAAAAATGTTGTTTAAAATACGTTTGAGTAGTAACATTCGCGATGCAATTTTAAGCATACTGTTGTACATATATTATTGTATATCTCGTGCATCTACAGAGATGGTGTTTTAAATACATGGACATAGTATAATGCGTAAGTTGCGCAAAATTGGGTAATAGTGGTTTTTCTTTGGGTAACGACAAACCTCGAATACACTTTAGATTTACCACAAAAGTGTATAAAGGGTGTAGACTGTTTGAAACAGTCTTAAAACCACTTGTTATTAGAATCAATGTTTATTGCGACATGTTTCGCTTATAATAGAGTATACACGTATAACAAATATTTTAGCTGTATTATGTGAAATTGACTTTCTGATGAGTAGTTTTGGGTTACACGGAGTTCCTGATAAGCGTGTTTGGGTAATGAAGGAAAACGTTTTATAAGCTGGGGTCCATGGATATGAGAGGAAAAACACAATGCAAATTGCATGAAAACCCATTCCAGTATTATTCCACTTGTATTTACATAATATGTGAATTCGTTACAGCTTTTAGAATTTTATATTCGTATACACAGTTATTGTTGCAAGACTAGCTTTTTAAGTTACCGAATCGTAAATTGTTGATGACCTTCTAAGGTTTGTTCGTTTTTATTTCTTTCAGCTATTTATGATTGACAATTGTGCTGACGATTGGCGTATCGCCATGACGTGGCAACGGATTGCCCAAATTGGACTGGAATTAACAGTATGTGCCATTCACCCATTGCCCGGTGAATATTATTTTACATGGACGACCAAGTTGTCGAATCATCAGGGCAGGATTGCCTCTCGTTTAGTGCCCGTCGACGTGGCCTTATCGTTGCCCATGTTCCTTCGGTTGTACCTCATCTGTCGTGTGATGTTACTTCACAGTAAACTTTTTACTGACGCCTCTTCGCGTAGCATAGGTGCTCTCAATCGGATCAACTTTAATACGCGCTTCGTTTTAAAGACACTGATGACCATCTGTCCTGGAACTGTTTTGTTGGTTTTTATGGTGTCATTGTGGATCATTGCCAGCTGGACCCTACGATTATGCGAAAGGTAAGAAAACCTTTGCCACGTATATGTATACGTTAGTTGAAGGGGATGTGCTTGTGGGTTTAATAAATTAGGTATCTTTGGCACGTGGCAAGATTTTATGACTGATGGAAACCTTTCAAATGGAAGCGCAATAATGGAAGGTCGAAGGGACGATCTTGGAAGTTCGTGGAGGTTCCGTTTTAGATTGGAGAATATACACATTTAGGCAGAATTTGACCCAATATATATCGTAAAGTCATAAAATCCAGATCTCAATACAAAAATTAATTTTTTAAAAACTTAGTTACAAGGTCCAAATTTTGGAAAACGTGAGAACTCCTGGTTTTTATTGCATGTGTTTAGTTCACAGGGAGTGTTAGCAGGTGGCGCTGTAACCCCTAGAATCGAAAATTTCGTCTATGCAGGGAAAAACTCCATGTGTTTTCTGGTGCAGTTTATCATAATACAAAGACCCAGATTACTGTTAAGAGCAATTTGAAAAGAAAGTTGAATTCGATAGAGATTTCCATACTGTAGAAAATCACCCAAGGTTGTTCGTACTCTTCAGAAATTGTGATTAACACTGATTGGTTATTTGGTTGTGATCATCTTGAGGGTTTTCCTATGTAGATGCCATTTCCTATTCAAGCGGTTACAGCGCCTTCTGCTGGCACTCCTTGTTAACCAAATGCATGAAATAAAAAACTTTAGTCTTCTACGATTTCCAATTTATCCTTTGTTAACTCAACCAGTCTTTTTTTAATTAATTTTTATTAATGAGCGTAGAACTTTATAATCACTGATCACCCTGTATAACCGAGGTTCTGCTATTTTGCAGGAACAGAATTGGTAAAATTAAAAAAATATTCCTTTAAATATAATAAAAAATTACTAAGACGTTTAATATTAACATTTAGGATAGACGCAATTAAACAGTGGGTTTCTCCTAACTGCTCCTAGGTTGGCAGTGATTGCCTGCGGTTAGGGGCAGAAAAATCAGAAATTTCAATGTTTGATCAGTTTAGGTAAAGTTATAAATAGTGACGTAAGGATAAATTCAAAATCACGCACAATAATTCCAACAACCGACAGACAAGTGTCATTCTTGCAAAACTTAACTAGACAAGCAGAGTTGAAATATAATATTTTGTGCACATTCTTCATTATGCTGCAAGCTAGCGAAATGAAAATGTACTTCGAAAGAGATTTCCACATGTATATCCAATGGAGGTTTTTTATATATGTGAATTATGTTATTGCTGACGTAAATTTCGTGCCTATCAGTTTTCAACGACATTACTTTAATGGCGTTTTGGGCCCAATTATGGTATCTGCTGAGCTGCTGGAAAACCTTGAAACTTCATTAATCTACATCCACCAAGGACGAAGTAATTTCGTGCTCGTATATTACGAAAGCGCCAGTATGATGGAACATTTGGAGAGGAATTTACTGTTCGACATACTGCAGACAGCTTGATGTCTAGCACAGCGAGGCTCGGCGACTGTCTCCCTGTTTGACAATTTTTTCCCTCTAGTTTTGACAGATTAGTCCGTTATTTTGATTCAAGGTCGTGTCTGATCCTCTCCTGAACCACGTATTTCTGGTGTCCAATTTTAGCGGATGATCAATTGCCCGTGTCTTGTTTAACGTTGTTGGAAGATTATATCTGGTTTTAGTGTGCGATTTCGTAAGTTATGGCCCTTTCGATCTTGGGAATAAAGTTAGCAAAGACGCGCCACTGGCCATAAGTGATTAACTTATAGTTGTAGGTGGTCAACCGATAATTAGCTCCGGATCACCGCGGTGGTTTTTGTGGTATTTATTCGACGATGAATGTGGCTTTTCTTAGGATTTCCTATAATCGATAGTAGTGCGTGCGTGCTGATCGCCTCTAATTGCTGGCGTATTTTAGAAACGTGTGCCTTTGTCTCTCTGAAAGGTCTGAAGCTATGGAATGTCCTTGATTGAAATTTGACTTTTTCGAGACTTTAAGAAGACGTGTGACGGATGTTGCATAATCAATAACTCAATTTTTCAGTCTTCACGAAGATATTCATGAGGGGCAGGCTACGCAGCTTGCGATTTCATCCGAAGAAATGTTTGAAAACGATCTATTTCATGCCTGTGTCTTATCAAACTCAAGTAGCATACATGTAAGTCTAGCCAAGCCCTTCAAGAATAATGAAAACGAGATTAGGGCCGGTGCACTCGTATCTTTGGTATCAAGGGTTCCTGGCACTGGCTCGAATCGAGGGCATTATTTTTGTGTTTAATTTCTGATCGATCATCTGAACCGAAATAGGGTCATACGTAAAGCCCCAATTTTGACTTACAAATGCTACGACATTAAGCTCTAGTTCAGCCTCATTCCTAATATATGAAAATTTATGATCCCAAAGACTTTTTCCTTTTTTGGGCGCTCCACATAGACATTTTATTAACTTTGTTAAAATGCTTATTTAATCATTAAGGTACAAGACTACTTCCGTTCCAGATAATTTTAAGGGCAATCAGGGCTGCTAGTTCCGAATTACCCAAAATCTCTTCAGTTTATGAATTCATAACGGGTAATGTTAAATTGTAAAAATCTTTGGATAACTAATATCAGTACTAACATTGATGACAAATATTAAGTACATCCTGCTTCTAATGTGCATATATTTAAGATTTCAACGCTATTGGTATATTATACAGTGTATGCATGAATGACACTTACATGTAGTAGTATAAGAAAAGTCATCTCTGACTCACTAGTCTGACTCACTCAGTAGTTAAAAATCTTGCAACATATGTAAAGTTCGAAACCGTTTTATTATGAAGGATGTAACATAAAACATGTACCTAAGGATATTTCCACTATGCACTTTACACATGTTGCCAGATTTTTAATTTTTTTCCATTTTTTTTTTTGAAAACGTTGTTAAAAGTAAGCCAGAGATGTTTTTCTACATTACTGTCGGCATTTATCCTTTTATTTTTGGTGTTTAGCCTAAAAGTGTTAATGTACGACTTAGCTGCCCCTAACTGCCAGCCTACAGACCCTTAGGAGATTCCCACTTTTTCATAGTGTCTCTCTACTGTTTCTTGAATCAGGAAAACATATTGAAAATTATTATAATGACCTCCCCATATACATGTATAAGTCGCATAAGTTTCGTATTTCTAGTCAGCTGGGCTGGTTTCCTGTGCATGTCTGATGTTTGACAGTGGTTGTGCAATTCAGACATGACACTGTCCAAGTACATGTATTAGTGTGTGATGCATCATAGAAAGTAACTTATATCCTTTGCTGAGCATTCGGTATCCTGTTAAAACCACCAAGGGCGTTGAGTTGACGTATGGCGTATATATTACGAAAAGGCCATTATTCTTCACGGATAGTGCCCGACGACTCCTTCGCTGTTTGTTATTCCAATGAAGTCGCATTAGAAATACATCCTTTGGAAATATTTTAAGAGGACCAGCATTGAATTTCGCTCGTCTCTCTCGATGAATTTCGCATTTGTGTGGCGTTTGGGAGTCATTTTCTCAGTGTTTTTCTTCCCCCTCATAAATGAATCTAATTTTTATGCACGACGGAAGCCAAGTTTGCATATCTAAACCGCTTTTCATTCCTCGAGACGTAAGACGTTGCAAGGAGACGGAACTTAATCTTATCTAATGAAAATTTCGACTCTGAGAAAAACTCGCCATAGTGCCATTAGGCCATCAATCATGCGAACCGCAATATTTTACCGTATTGTTTTTCATCAAACTTCAACTCGCATTTGCCTAATCGCTAAATAATGTTTGCACGAATTTACTACGGCTCGGATTGGGTTTCGTACACGGTGATTTCCCACAAGAATTTCGTCGCATCTTCATCGTAATCTTATTCTTTTATTTTGCAACTCCATGCTTTCCATCATGTCGCGGATTAGCGTTTTGGTTTGATAGGTTTCAACGTTTTTCCATCAACCTCATAATACATATTCCGAAGAAACCCCCTCACGAATGCATTACCTCATTGAAAGTTACTACGTTTATATGCAGACTTAAATTGTACTTTATACAAGAAAGTCCTGCTGGCGAACACGTCATTTCCATCCCTTAAACAGACTTCAATTGAGACAAATACGTGTAGAACTCGCTCCCGCTTACATCTTGGCCGGTGCGACATTTTGAATGTGTCCACAGTGCCCAAATAGTGACCTTTCAAGTTAATTTTCAATTTTTGGAAAAGAAAAAATTCCCACTCACCCAGCCAGGGCTGTTTTATTTTTAAAATGATCGACCATCAGCAGACTATCTGTCAGCAGTAAACTTCGCGATGGAAATGAATTCCTCGCAATTGGTTTACTGTGAGAAATCAACATTTCGAGTAGTTTATTCTCACATGAGTTTATCTTATGCTGGATGTGGGCTTTGCTTGTTAGCTGGTGACATCTTAATCGCAATGAGTACACACTCGAGTTGTGGGTAAAGTAGTGTTTGCATTGTTCTTAGTGCAGATGTTATTTCTCGACAAATCTTTTTTTAGTTCGGCAGTTATTTGTGTGTAACTCTTTGATTATTTATCAACGCTGTAGCACGAATTCCGTCTGCTATGTTGATTTTCTTAGCTATCAACCCCCTCTCTCTTTCTCCAAATAATTACAACCGAAAGCAAAAAAACGATTCTAGAGAATGCAAAAATTGGAGCATAAATCGTCTGATCTTGATTAAAACTCGGAATTTAGCTACAGAAAATTGTCACATAAACTAAAAATCGAAAGTTCGTATAGTTCGCATGGCGCTTTGTAATAGGGAGCTATATGGTTTATGGCCCTTTTTATTGCTGCCCAATGCGGTCTTATTCTGTTTCATGGTCATGTGTCTATACAAGTATTTTTTCTATTGAAAGTCAGCTGGCCTATCGGGCGGGTTAGCTACGAAGGCCAACTAAACTGGTCGTTGATTGAGAAAAATGTGGGGTTATCAGAATCCTTGAAAATTCAAGAATATAAATGATTTTTGGGGACACTTTCATAAAGTTCCTAATCCATCAAGGACAGCATGTGAATGTAGGCTTCTCCTAACGGTTCGTAGGCTGGCAATGATTGCCTAGCGATTAGGGCATCTATTTCAGATATTGCCAGTTTAGGTTTGTTTAGGTTAGGTTAAACAAAAAACCAAAATAACAAGGATACATTCCGACAGTTAGGACAGGTGTCATTGTATACTAGACAAGTAGAGGTGAAGGATATGCTACAGATTATAACCTGCTCCAAATGTGGACTAAATATTTATTTTTTAACCCTGTTTATCTAGAATACAAGAATAATCAAGAATTCATCAGGTCTATGTCAAGCTGTCGCAAGTTATCCTTTCTATGTTTTTGTGTCTTTTTCTAACGCAGTTGCCCCTAACCGCCAGGCAATCACTTCCAGCTTACGAGTCATTAGGAGAATTCACTTTATCATAGTGTCCCAAATTTGGGTAAAAGTAGTTTTTCTTTTGGTGATGGCATAACCTACGCCTTATACGCTTGCTTATAAGATTCGATCGTTTTAGCCGATAGTATATTTTACCTTTTTTTGAGTAAAAATGACTTTCTGATAAGCGGTTTTGGGGCATTGAAGGATATAGTTTGTGAAGCACTGGTGTAATCTGTAGTACGGTTGAGTTGAAATATAAATATATAATTACTTACTTAAATTAGCGTGGACATGCATTTGTTTATCAGAATTATCTGATCAAGATCTTTCAGCGAGGCCCATATATGATTCCTCTAAATGCTGCGTGCTACTAAATCAAATACTTTTCTATTTGTTCATTCTAAAACTTAGTAGATTCCCTTATACGGTGAAACTTCGATTATCCGCCTGGGGTCGGGCGGATATTCGAATAGCCTGATAATGCAATACAAACATACAGTACGTAGCAGTTGAAATCTTGTTTATTTCTATAGTTAGCCAAGACAGGTTAATAGGCTGATATCATAATGCCCGTTAAGGCAACTGACCCCCTTATTGCACATGCCTAGTATCTGCCCAGTTTCACTGTACATTATTTTGCTTAAGCTTATAATCGGTGCTATATCGAGGAAATGCATGGTCAGTACAAAAGCATCTGGTTCTTACATTTACCTCATGAATTCTTTACGAATAATGCTCAACGATGAATAACTTTTCAATGGCATGAATATTTCAATAACGGTTTGAAGCATACCCTGAAATAGAGTTGCTGGGAAAAGCATGTGTTTTAAAGTACTTCGTTCTGACTTGCAGTAGACCCGTATTTATGTTTGATATTCACACGCACCAGTTTTTTACCGAGGCCCTTCGTTTGATATATCCCGTTTGCCAAGATGGATGACAGTCGAGCGCCATAGTGTGGTCTTTTGGCACAGTGGGCACAGCGGGCACACGCTCGAATGGGGATTGGGTATAGTGAGGAAGAACGTGGTTTCCATGGCAACTGGTAGTGAAAGGTCCGTCCAACTGGCATATTTCCGCCCTTTGTACGATTACAGTGGAGGAATGCGTGGGGATGGGAATTGAAAGAATGAGTTGTAAAAAAGCTGAGCAAAACTGCTGGCTGGAATTGGTGGTAGATGGGGTTGCTCCCCAGAGAGAGGAGAATTTCTGCTGACTTAGACGTTTTTACTGCCATTTATTCGCTTGAAAAGGAAGATCCGCTTGTCATTGCATTTTTGCCCATTAGCATTCATGGCGTGTTTCTTCATTGCAGGCCCATATATGTAAAGTACGGGGGCTAAGGGCTACTTTTGTGGTCTTTTCTGATTTAACCGATTGCCCGCTTGAATTTCGCGTGACTGCACTGGGAATCGTGCAGTCCGGTCTGGTTCTACGGACACTACTGTATATGTGGTCTCGTTTTCAGCAATTTTTTTGATGGAAACATGCGGCTTGTTTGAGTCTGTTTCCTTGCCTGTTGCCCGCCACTTAAATTCAATGTAAATTGAGTGACTGGCAGTCGTGTTAATTTTATCGAAAAAGTGATATGTGCTCAGACTGCTTGGTAAAATGGAAACTTGGCTATACTGACAAAGCCAGTCCATTCCTTTATTCAGGCAGTTTTATTGTGGAATCAACTGTGCACTTTCCAGTTATTTGTTTGGCTTGAGCCAACCACGATGTTCGATTATTCAGACGGCGTTATGAAATTTTAAACGCAATGTTAGGGAACCAATATACAGTACATGTAAATCTGTCTGTTGGCAATGACAAAAAGTGTTTGCAAGTATTAACTGCACATTTAGATGAAATAGGCTTAGAAACGACGAATATTCGTATTTATGTCGGGATTTTCAATTCGTTTCCAAGGATGTCTAAAGATTTCGAGTCGACTGAAAAGAAAACCTTGCTAATGCTGTTTCTTATTATTCAATATTACAACGAATCTTTACTGTATTATACCGTATGCATTGCATGGAAAACATGTTTGTAGCTGTGTACCGTAAGCCTTGTCCACGCATAGAAAGCATTTCCTAGAAACAGTGATTCTGAAACCAATTTTCGCAAAATGTTGCCACATTTCTAAGAAATTAGAGTAGCATGTTTGAGGAAATATTTCAGGTCTTTTTCCTCCAATATGTTTCCTTGTTAGGAATGTGAAAACATTTTGAGGAAATCTTTTTTCAGAATCCGTGTCCTAGATGTGGTCAAGGCTTTAATTAAATTTCGACAGCTTGGACAGGTTGTATTTTTGTATTAGTAGGCAAGTATAATTCAAATAATAATATCGAAATATACTAAATCGGGTGTTATGTGAAATCTCAGCTTTTGGGATCGAAATGAAAATTTTGTAAATATGCTCTGCTGCTGTCCTGCTTCTAACATCTAGTACAACTAGTACAGGTGTCATTCTTGTCTACTTGACAAACTGAGTTAAAAAAATACATCTATACATTTTTTTCAACTTTGGAGCAGGGAATATACCGCAATACTGACAATTAACAAATGTGTGCTTTCACTTTCGTTTTTAGTTCTTTCAGGTCGACTAAAACTTGCATTTGATCCTAATATTGTTAATTATTTCTTTCCTAGACACCACGACGAAGAACACGCCAATCTACTGAACACCATGTGGTTGATCGCCATCACGTTTTTATCCGTGGGCTATGGCGACATTGTGCCTAACACATATTGTGGCAGAGGTATTGCCGTTACAACTGGTATCATGGTAGTACATATCACTTTTTATATCTCTATTTTCGATTTTCAATCACACGCAAGCGATATGCTTTCACCCATTACACCCCCCCCCCCCTCCCCCCTTTTGGCCCACACGACCTTCTAGTAGTTAGGTGCTAATCTATGTGTTACATTCCCTCCTCAGCATTAACTTGTCCTAATCGACACTAAAATACATTAAGGACGATTGCTTAATGAGATAGAAGCGGGGTGCCCCGAATAAGTGCGTCCATATTAGCATATTTGAAATTGGGCGTGCTTCTAATGCCATCTTCCTGATAATAATAATCCTCTTTTCTGCTTCGAATAAAAGCCTAAAGCCCATCTTCGTGTCGAAGGCAGCCGGTTGCATACTAATTGCACCATTAAGCATTTTTTTACCCACTGCTGCTGTATTTTAGAGAATCAAATCGGGGCGATTACTTAGTGATGGAGCCTTTTCCTTCAAATTATTCATTTGAAATTTCATCTTTTCAACAGACTGTTACTGTTATTGTCTTCGAGTTTCCAGACACAGCATTTGGCGTAAACGTTATTGTGCCTAATTAAATACTGGGGAAATTGCTCGTTGCGCATGAAAATGTTGGCTACAGAAAACGGTTTATTGAGACGATAAAACAACAGAAACTGGTGAAAAATTTCGAAGCTTTTTAATGAAAATTCGTGACTGACCTATAGATTAGACCCTGCTCCGCCATTGTCACTATGAGAAAGTGGACTTCCCCTAACTGCTCGTATGCTGGCAGTGATTGCCTGGCAGTTAGGGGTAGCTAAATAAATTACATTTTTTGGTTGGTTTAGATAGGGTGGTTTGGACAAGTTGTTTAGATAGGTCAAGTCAGGTTTGGGCAGGCTGCTTCTGGATAGTTTAGATTAGGTAAAGTTAGGTTTAACGCAATCAAAAATGATAAATAAAGGCAACTAGCACAGATTTCATTCTTGTACACAAGGTTACCAAGGTAAACAAGGTTTAAAATATAAATATTTTGTGTACATTTGGAGCAGGGCGTGATTTAGAGCATTTTATGCAAAAGCTCTTTAAGGACAGTTTTTCTCCTTTTATAGAGCACATTTTCAAAATGACACCGATAAATGACTACGAACTCTAATGCGAGTTTTTTGTTGTTTGCGAACTAAACGATATTGATTTTATTCGAGAATTTGAATATGAATATTATGGAAATTTGAGTTTCCAACCGCCTCCATAATTTCGAATCAGCGGACGTTATTCTAAACTCTTTCTTTCAAGCAAAACTGTCTTTTTTTTGGCAAAGTCTCATTTTTGTTATTCGTTACCCTGACCCACTGTATAGTTTATGCAACCACTGGCCTTGAACAAATCCGCCTTAGATTCCATTCCCTACATGTTCCCTCATTAGCTCAATATACTGTACATGTAAAACTGGCGTAAATTTTGTAGAGTAAGAGTTATGCCCTGCTTTAGTGCTTTCTACTTCATTTAACAAACATCAAAATGCGCCACTATTGGCATTGACTTTCAAGGATGTCTCTTGATAGAGAAAAATGCAGTTCTTTCGAAAACTTTCATTTTTGGATTTACATATTTATTGTGGAAGTGTTGCCAACATGTTTTAGCTGAAACATTGTGTTTTGCGCACTTTTGGTCATCAGAATAATTCGAAGTAAATCTCTTTTTAATTAAATTTTCTTTTGAAATTTCGCTTAAGACTAATGGGTTATTTGGTGTAGCCTAAATTTTCTGTTGAAATGGCGTTTTAATAACATTGAGTGGGATTTATTATCATGATAAACTGTACCAGAAAACAAATTGATCTTTTCCCTGAATAGACGCCATTTGCCAGCATTTGTACAGCGAGTGAAGCCATTGAAACCTTTTCTTCACTGCCTAATTATATATACATTATATTTTGCCATTATGTGGTCGTGCTGTTGACTAAACTTACTGTACCTCGAAGTTACATTTATGTCCACCACACTCTTATATTGACGGCGTCCATAATTACTGGAGAGACCCATTAACTTCGATGGTCGAATCGATTGCTAAATTACTTGACCTTAGCTGCCTCGAACATGTCTGAACCTGAAATTGCATTTCTGACCCTTGGATCATTTATGCCCTTCGGTTATCCTAATTAGCATCTGGGAGTATTCTTGGAAATAATGCCTGAGTAACATGCATCCCAGCAGCATTATCCGCACATTCCTTATTAGAGCCAATTCCAGTAAATAATAGCCACACAGGGGCTATATACATGTACGTCATGCGTGATGGGCTTAGCCCCCTAAGAAAACGTGGGGAGACGTTCCCAGGAAGCTATTAACTTAAGTGGCATGGACTTCAACTATCGTTACTTGCACTCTCGTTCACTCATTCAATCTCACTATATATTTATACAATCTATATGTAGCTTGATCATGGATGTAATGTGACTAGAAGTTGGTATAACAAAGGCCCTCTATCTTAAGGCAAAGATTGATTATCGCCTCGATAAAAGAAATCGGGGGAAAATCTGGCAATTTCTCTGGCCATCTTCTCACTGGTTTCGCCTTCGCCACTTCATATATTACGTAATTTGATTTCTGGAAGCTGCGATAATTAAGGAGCATCCGAGCGAGAGCTTTCGCATCTCAATGGCGATTTTATTAAGCGTATGATTTCACCAGATTTCAAATTTTGAATAATGTAGTTGTTTACTATGGAGGGTGAAACGCAGCCAGCGCTTCCAGCGTCTAATAGATTTTTTCGCCTTTATGCTGTAAATTCCATTGAAATTCACGACGTTATTTGATTTTGAAAATAACTTTTCTCCGCTTTACCTTAGTGCACTTTGAGCCATCTCCTCTCGTATGTGCGTAATGTGATATTAAAAAATCGTTATAGAACTTCTTTCCGTATGTTTTTTTCTCGCCGAAATCCTTTCGTGCCAAATATTGTTACAAAAGTTCGATTTATTCAGGGTGTCTATAAATGAGGGCAACGATTTCGTGAATTTTTGCGCCTGTATTATTAGACATATGGTGATCGTCTTTGGTGCTATCAAACAAGCATCTATGGTTTTTTTGGAATTTTTCGGTGCGATATCATCAAACTAAACATCAGATCTCTAATAATACGGCCGAAAAAAATACACAACCACTGCAACGCCTTCTGAATATTCCATTATACAACTCAGCGCCCTCCATTGGTTGAAGGTGGTAACATTTCATCCTCCCAAAATTTCAAAAAACTTAGATACATGTAGACGCTTATTTGAGATCATGTGAGACACCCTGTATATTGCATATGAAAAGTTCTCCCGTCTATTTTCGAATGGACCCCCAGTATGTGCATGTATTCCTTACCCAAAACATTTTGACATAATCTTTTTCGCGATTTTTAGATC
>JAQGAF010001280.1:0-32897 GCA_034687865.1 Kryphioiulus occultus | reverse complement strand
TAGGACGAGGGCCAACAGAACCCCCGACCTCAAGCCATCCTACGACTCTGGCCTCCTAGTAGCAGGATTACAGGAACGCGCCACCATTCCCAGCCAATCACTAAAGCAAAATAATTTGCTTTTATGCGCAGTATTAACTACGAAAATGAATGTAACGAGCTTACTGGATTTATAAAGAGGCTGAGTTCACAAGCTTGGATTCTTGGATCTCTTCCGAGTCTGTTTAAATTCTAAACCTAGGCCTGCACGCTGAGCGATGGCCAGTTCAGGTAGGTGGCGCTAGCAACGTTCATTACGAATTAAAGGCGGGAAGGAATTTTGAAAATTTAAACTGAAATCTTGAAACATGTGGTATCTCAGCCAGGATAGACAAGATATGACAAAATAATAATTAAATTTTAACTTATAAAGTAACCCATATATGCGAGTTTTATTAGAAGGTTGGTACGTGCTTATGTATATCTATGGTTGGGCTGCATGTTGTTGACCTGACGTGTTGGCTTGTTCTAATTTGTCTTCCTCGCCCCCCTAATTTTAATATTTCGTGGACGTTCAAGCATTAGTGGGTGGATTGGTCAAATGATGATGCAACATGCCAGGGAGGGGGCCAATCTAATGTTGATTCATCATTGAAAAGTCCGTCATTTGTGACCCAATTTGACAAAAGACAAAGGCGTTTTTTACTTGAAGTCTTCCATAATTTAGAATAAAAATTTGACTCAATTCGGTTAGTGAATCGTCACTAACCAACGGGCGAAGGTCTGACCGGATGATGAAATCCCCGGCTTCTAAATTTGCGTTTTACTGACCTCTTCTACACTTCACATCAACGCACTTTCTAAATGTTGTGGTGAACTGTCGTGAACAGCTTCAACTGCAGAAATCCGAAAGCACTACTGTAGTAAAGTTATACTTTACTTATCCATTGCACTACTTGATAGTACATTTACCGCATGGCATCATTGATACTGACCGCAGGGTAATGATCAAAATTTGAAGAAATATCAGCAGGCTATTCTTCAAGATAAAATACATTACCTTGAGCACCAAACAGTCTTGTAAAGCTGTTGTGGGAGAAAAACGATCACTCAAAAAATGTCTTACATAGTTTTATCATTGCCAGCTAAACTGCTTAAAAATTCCAAAAAAGAAATAGCACGGAAAAGCACATTTATTGAAAAACCAAAAGTAAACAGACAAATTAACTTCATTTGGAACAAGTTACTGTCACTTTTACAGACCCCTTTTTGAGTTATTTTGCAAGAAATTTCGGCCTTAAATGGATAGTGATTCACAAATAGAAAGATCAAAAGACCCCCTCAATTATTGGTACTTTTACACGTGGATTTTTGAAAATTAAAATCCACGAAAAAAGTAATAACTGAGATGTGATAACAAGCAGGGACAAGGATAAAGCGAAAAACAAGAGGGAAAAGGGAAAGGGTACGAGTAACAGGCACACAATCATTCACACGTGATGATACTTGGAGCTGTGACCAGCCCAAGTTGGATACTAGGATGGGAAAAAGGTTGGTAAATCAAAAAAAGGTTAAAAAACGGCAATGAAATGTATGGCAAGAAACTTAATAATGAATAATGGGTGACATAAGCGGATAATAACTGGCTGAAAGCATAAAAACACTAAAGAACAAGTCCACAAGGGGAGAGGGGTAATGGGGGCTCCAAGTGTTACAATATAAAATCCTGTAACCTAATAATTGGAATTTTTAAACGTTCGAACCCATAGGGTTAAGTTAGGGGCAAGGGGCAAATTTACAGTCTTTTAATATTTTTGTTTCAGCCTGGGTCAACACTTGGTGAAAAAATAGGTACCAAGTAACTGCCCTCAAGGATTTCCCAAAAGAAATTGACTGACAAAAGATTTTTTAAAGCTGTGAAATCACGCTTATGCCATTATTAAGTTTTCTCCAATGAGGCAAACAAGTATAGCACATAAAGGTATATAGGTTGCCCGTTCCATGAACTTATCTTGACAGTTTAAAAATTGTCAGATTTACAGCATGGAAGGAGCAAAGCAAACTGTCACAGCGCTTCCGCCAACTTTTCCTTTTGTATTTTTGTGGAAATAACATTCTGGATATTTCTTCCTTGAAAACGAGCTGTACATATGTAACTGTAAGGAAGTACGGTAGTCGAGGCAAACAAATTATTTTAAATCCACAATATGATAAAATTAAATTATTATAAGGAACCAGGTAGAAGCGCTGCAACACGACACAACTGGAAATGACTGGTGTTACAGGCTGGAGGCAATTAGATAATCCTGAATAAGCCTCAGCAAGAGGGTTAAATGAGGAAAACGTGTCACAAATCTCCAAAATACTGCAATAAAATCGTCGTTACTGGCCCACACTTCTCGCCACGGCCCAAAATAGTGACACCTTTGCGCTGCATCCCAATATTTTAAGCGGTTTTGACCACGGTTAGGATGAACAAATGTCAGAAAACAGACGGGCATAAGATCACCAAGTGATGTTACGATTACGATATCGTCAAATGGAATTTTCACCACAGTATAGCAATTAGCCAGACGTTGTAACAGTGACCATTTCATTAAAAGGGGGGACAAATTTGTGTTAACAATCCACGCGATAACATGTCCCAGTTAAGGAGACGTCCAGTTCACAACCAAAACAAGGCACTTCGATTTAGAGAAATTGGGCATAGCCAAACTGACCAAACACCATCTTGGAACAACGTTGGGATGCGAGTTCTGGCACGTCCACCTCATGGGAAGTGACGCGTAAGGTCATTTGAAGAGAAACCGAGCCGCCAACAGCAAGATACTGTTGAGACAAGCTGGTGAAATAGGAAATGAGAATCCATTCTTCTTGACAAGAAGTTACATGGTATGACTGAAGGTGGGTCAAACTGGAGGCAGTGGCGCCTTCAAGCCAATGGCGAATTTCCAACGGGGTAGATAGCAGCAACTGGATGCAGCGTGAAGAGCAAAACCAGAGTTAATTAATCGTGATGAGAACACACATGCACACGCACTTTCACACCTGCGCCTTTCGCAGACAATCCATCGGCATTTACGAGAACTCGTTGGAAGGTAGTCTCCCTCTCTGCTTTTTTAAGCGAGGGCGAATGAAAAAAAACCACTGGACAAAAAAGGCAGCTACAACGGCAATGGAAGCGGAGGGGCAACCTAAGTTCATCCATTACTGCACAGCTAACCATTTTTAGTGGGAGCAGCACATCTTCTATCTACAAAAATATAAGTTAACTCAGCATTTTCCCAAACACAATATTATGAACTGTCAAGAATCGTTTCGATTGAACATCATACCATGACTGAACAACAGTAGGAGCATTTTTCAATTTTCTGATTTCCTTGGTTGCCCACGTAGCCAGCGTTTTTGTCTTCGTCACCTTTGAGCGCCTCCCTTTATTCAACATATCAGCGATAGATTCTTGCTCAACCAATTGAGCAATTGCAGTCCCAAATACAGTGCACAAATCACTGAAAATAATAAGAAATCGTTGAAGCAACATTTACAATCAACAATGAATAGTGGAAATTTATAAAATTCGTTTTGATGAATTGTGAAGTTTAGGAATGTGATAAAACTCGTGAGAAACGTTGGTTATACACTGTAGTTAGGAAAACTACACATAAGCAAGATTACTGTGGCTGTATTACTTAAAACTGACTGGCCCAACTTTTAAAAAAAAATAAAATATTTTGGAAAGAAAATGGTGAAATTCCAGATTTATAAACATTACAATTGACCACAAACAGTAGCAAAGTTATAGAATTACCCAACTAATCCGGCACAAGAACCTATGTTGCTATCAGAGTGATCTGGGTCCTGGGCAACGTGGGCGACAAACTGAAGCATAGCAGGAACATGAGTCTGCACTAGTTGAACATCAGCTAGTGAAAATAGAAAAAAGCTTTCTCAACAATAAAGAACAAAAACGAAGTCTGCTAAAACAAAATCGAAAACTGTAGTAAAGTTTAACAACTATCAAGTAAAAGAAAGATTACGATTAATCGCCAAATTATCTCCTTTGAGGCCTTGAACAATGCCAGTGTATGCCTCCAAGCATCCTTCACGCAATTCGTTCAAATAATCAATCATATCATAATCGCTCTACAATATTAAATCAAAGCATTCAATTTCATTCTCACAACATTCACACTCGGTGCAAATAACATCAAAAATATGCGCGTCTTACTTTATCTATATGTGCTTGAGATGCTTGGAAAAGAGTCGTTAACACTATTTCCAAGTATTTTTTAAATTCAACTCCAATGGCAAGAGCTATATCACCAAAAACAGACAAAATCTGAGGCTTCACTGAACGATGAACGTTGTTATTCTATTGGACGAAAAATCAATGTTAATCAAAGCAACAAAAAATATTTTATCAAAGAAGTTCAAGAAAAGTCTAATAAATGTCATTAAAACTTTGAAATGCATGGGTGTTACTGTAAGACTTGTAAAGAGCCACTCACCCTGAGGATTTCCAAAAGCATAGTCAT
Organism: Kryphioiulus occultus; assembly: GCA_034687865.1. Lineage (NCBI taxonomy): Eukaryota > Metazoa > Arthropoda > Diplopoda > Julida > Julidae > Kryphioiulus > Kryphioiulus occultus. The sequence continues at coordinate 28,384 of JAQGAF010001280.1, read as the reverse complement.
TACTTCATCACAATAAGGGATTACTTTGTTGCCAAGTGCTCTGCAAATGTCACCAACAAGGCCAACAGCAGCCATACACACCTAAGCAAACCCATTCAAAGTAAGAATTGGTCAAACATTCACAGTAAAAAATGTTAAGAATTTCAAGAGCATTTGAATAAACTTACCTGATACTCTGCATGATTTTTCAAGCCAAGAGCCAGAAATGGCTTAAAAGCATCCATGTATTTCAAAAACTTGTCACTTAACACTGGAATTAGTAATTCATTCAAATTAGACATTGGTATAATTTTTCGAATCGTAGTTCATTCTCTACTAAATTAAAAGAAATCCCATATTTCAAATTATTGTCATTTATCAACATTTTCATTTTTCAAATATTCTTCAGGTATAAAAATATATAATTAATTTCAAGAGCCTGCTAAATAAATTTATTTTGAAAGTATGCATATTTTCCTAAGGTTAATTTTATAAGTTAAAAACATTAACAAGCTACAGTGTAGTTGATATTAAAAAAATGTAACCAACTATGATTTACACCTGCTGTTTTTGAACCTACAGATGAAGATTTCTTAAACGCTGCACAAAAATGTTAGCCTCCCAACAGTTGAAAGCTATAAATGATCTTCCTTTGAAATCCTCTTTTGACCATACCAACTGCAATATAGCCTACTTCAAACGAGACGTACCTTCAACTAAGGTTGCAACTGCCATGAGTGCATCTTCTTGCACACCGCTAGATTTGCAACTGCTACTGTTAAACATTTGAAGAAGAGCCGACATTATAGCATCAGAAATGTGAGGGGCATCATCTGGCGTTACTTTCCTTAGAACACTCTAGAAGGTCAAGAAAATTGTTCATGATTCTTACTAACTGAAAAAACTTCCGTACAGCTGAAACCAAATATACTACATACTTGAAGTGTTGCGCACAACAGCGACTGCAAATCATTATACTGGGCTCGGTCAGAGACATTCTGGATGTGCGTTTCCATTTGTAACACATGCTGTAACCGTTCTAAGATAACCATTGTTGTCTTTTGCACAGTGATGTAGCAATCCTAATTAGAATACCCAAAAATACATTCACAGATGAAAACAACTTATTATTGGCTATTCTGCAGTCAGATGTCAATTCTGATTCAAGCAATGCAGCACTGACTTTGTGCACAATGTCATTAAAAGACAAACCTTTGGACTATTTTTAACCATTTCCATCAGAGCCTCATAAGCAGCACTGCGAAGGTTTGCTTGACTGCCATCCACCCTAAGTATTGCAATTATATAGTTTAGAAATATGGATAATAAATTAAATGGAGTTATAAAAAGCTTTTGTGTCAAGTGAAAACACGCAATCCTACCTGTCAGTCGTCTCCAAAAGCTTCTGAACAATTGGCTCAAAAAATTCAGACAAACAATAAGTATCTGGTTCAGACTGTTCTTCATTTATTTCTGCATTCTCGTAAGCAGCCTCAGCTAAACTATTGAAAGCCTAAAATAAAAATTATAGAGAATTTGTATAACGTGTAAAAATTAAACTATCTTAGCAAAACATTTACAAGTGAAATGAGAACGTTCGTTATTGAGAATCAAAAATGGATGTATGGGTTAAGACAAGTCACTCTAGCATTTAAATGAAGCTCACAAAAATATATATGGGCCACAACTAGAATAGTCAGATGTGTAAATCAATTCCTGATCTACATGTACATTGGACAGTCATGAAAGCACTCAGGCAAACATTTTTAATAGTTACCCCAAAAGTCATCAATCTATTTTTATGTGTAATGTGAAAAACAACAAGTGAGATAAGGATCAGTACAGACAAGATAAACAGTAACCTACCCAACAAACATTTGCAGCAACGCGTGGCTCAGCATTCAACCCTTCCACCAGCACTTCCAGTAAGGGTTTCAAGTATGACTCGTTAATAGCTGCTTCAGGAATCAGTTCAGCTACTCGTCCTATTGTCCAAGCAGCTGTGTCTTTAACGACCACACTTTGGTCTCGCATCAACTCAATAAGCATTGGCATTGCCTGTTCAACCAATGGTTTTAGATTGTTTGGATCTGGTCCTTCCAAAATGGAACCTAACGTTTACAAGTAGCATACATTAAAAAGGGGTTTGAAATTAATGAAATATAACAGTGTGGATCTTACATACCAAAAGCCATCACAGCAGCATCCCTGGATTTCCAATCAGGATTTTTAATGTTGTCTTTAACAAATGGTAGGACATGTGATACAATGCTGTCTTCACAGCAAGTCGCCATTAGCATGAGACAGACTCCAGCAGCCTTGCATGGAACCCAATCATCTTCGTCGTCATTTTCATCCTTAAGTATTTGAAATGTTGCACAAGCAGGTTAATCAAATTCAATGTAATGGATAAAAAGTGTACAAATACCATACATTCATTCACAATTTCTTAATGACCCACACACCAAAAGTCAGAATATACATGAAAGATGATGGTTATGGTTTATTTTTAGAGGAACTAATCTGCCTTTGCTTGGCAACAACCTCAGAAAACCACAAAAAACTAATCCATGTCTCCCAAATGCAAGGCATGTTGAAACCAAGCAGATATCCAGTGTCAAAAGCAAAGGTTTATTCCAATCTAATCAAGAAACAAATTCCTACCTGCTTAGTTAGAGTCTGCATAATTATTGGTACAAGATATTGCAAAGCTCCTTTGGCATAAAACCTGCTGGTATGCTCAGGAGGACGACCTTGCTCATCAGCCTGTCAAAATAGACATTCATCATGATTACAAAAATTATAAAAAAAAAATCGCTCAAAAGCCAAAATAAGCAACCAAGCTTTACCTCAGAAGCCTCAATGGCCAAATCAACCTCTTCTTCACAAACATTGGACCAAAATTCTATTCCTTGTAAAGCAACCTCATCAGTATCACTTTTCATAGCTTCCATTGTGATCTAGCAATTTGTTTTACATTTAAAATTCAATCTAAAAGTTCAAAAAAATCCAGACACCTTCACAATTAACATCAAATGCCTGATAACTTACGGCAAATAAGGCTGGTCCCATATAATGCTCCATGTACTGATAATATAGGGACATGATTTTCACCAAACACTGCAATGCTGCTACCCTGACTTGAGTGTCTTCAGACTGAGTTGCCTCACATACAACTTGCATTATAAAATGTCTTTCGGACTATAGTAATAAGATAATAAAAAAGTCAGCAATGAAAATCTAGGCAAAAGTTCCATTAAATCATAATTAAAATAATTATTTTACCTCTTTTTCAAAATTTGCCTTAGTGAATTCCAATGAATTAAGCAGGGCGTTTGTGGCTGCTAGTTTTACATGGGTACTGAAGTATAAATTGGCATTAAACATCTTTAACAATGGAAAACACCCACTTTAGCATTATAATGTAAAGATAATTGTAAACTTGCCTTTGTTCATCTTTCTTCATTCCATGAACAATTGCTGTCAAAATTTCGTTTGACTGAGTCGATAAAACTTCTGGCTCTTGCTAAAAAATATTACAACAATTCATCTGTTTAGGAAACAAATTTGTGTATAATTGTAATTTTAATGATACCGTGTAACAGTAAACATTAACTTTTAACTATTTTATATTTTTAATCTTTTCAAAACACATGTACATGGGAAAACGTTCATTATTAAGCATTAGAATGGCAGTCTCCAATATAGATCACACAACCCCCTAAACAAATAGGATTTCCAAACTGAATATTAAATCACCCACTCACTATGTAACCTGACAATATTCTTATAGATCTGAATTACCTTAATTGCTATCAGAACACAATTAAAATGACAACTTTTTGTAATGTTAAACCCATCTTTTATAACATGTATTGTTTATGACAAATAATGCATTATTTTCTGTAAAATCAATTATTGTGTAAGTACTTACAATATCTTGACATAGATAACCAATAGCTTCCAGAGTTGCTTCTCTCATCATTTCTGTACTGGCTGGGCTGGTGACATTTTGAGTAAGAATTTTTATTAGTTCTGGCCACTGTTGATGCGGTAATTCCGCACAAGCAATGTAAGCTACACATTGTGCTGCTGAACTTGGTCGCTGCACTTCAGTGCCTAGCGAAGCCAACACCTGAATAGAAATTTATATCAGTGAGAACGTCCTTTTGCAACTAAAGCATTCATTGGATTAATCAGATGCACTTACATTATTTTTTATGTAAGTCCTAACTTCGATGGGAAAGGAAAGCCATCGCTGTTGAAATAGGAGGCGTATGTGCTGATCTTTGGAAGTGAGGGCATTTTTAAGTTGCAAACCAGCTGCAGTCCGTGCAACTGCACTGTTGCCACCATTTTGCAAAACATCTGACAACTTCTGAAGGAAATCAGGCTGAAATAAAGTAAACAAATCGGTAAGCGAATCTTCTGTAGTTAATTTATTCGATCATTTAAAAAAAATGTACAGTCGAGTATACCAGGAATTTCTTCCAAAACAAATCTAAACCTTTCAGAGTGCAGCAAAGTGTCCATAGTTGTACAGTGGTAGGGAGGACAATTGTTAATAATAGTTTAGTGTCCAATTAGTTTTTTTCTGCTCATGACACACTGAAGTTAATAGGCTAAAAATCACTGCACAAATAGTTGCCCAAATTATGACGTATGCACACAAATTATTTGACTTCATAATTCCAGATTAGCATCACAGAAAATGTTCTATTGGCAATCATAAATGTTTCAGAATGAGCAAATTTGGAAGCTATGTGAATGGGGACCTATATGCTGCATCAGGTTTTATAGTTCCCCGAAAAACTCAAACGGAAAATCACAGACTCATGGTGTTTACACAGCAAGTACACCAAAACGAAGTTGCTTCATATAATTACTTTTAATGAAACCACCCTTGCCCGATCTCAAATAACGATTCTAATTTACGGTCCCCATAAGTAAAACACATTTACATAAACGAATTTAAATATTATTTATGGCTAAAGTTGATTTCAAGGGTTATGTATAAACGTTCTGTACATGTAGTGTTAAGCCTACCTACAATGTACTTGGCCTAATAAACCGAGATGAAATTAAGTAGTTAAAACTGGTTCTAATTCAAGTGTCATATGAAAATGTTCAGGCATTGCTATACATGATCGATTCTGAATAAGTAAAAAATATACCGTACTAAGTATGATAGCACACAGAGTACAGGTAACAAGATAAGTACATGACCTGAATGCATTTGAATGCAGTGTACTGTAATAGTAGAAATCATTAACAATTAGGAGGAGCACAATGGAAGACTATATCTCCGGGGTATGCTTTTGTGAAATTATAGGGGTATTGTTCTAAAAACTACCGGTACAAGGGCTTGTAAAGCCTAGCTGTCAAATTATCAAACGCTATTTTAATTTCATGCTATGCTATACGCACACTACAAAATTCCTATTAAATTTTTTTTGTCAATTACGTTAAAATTCTGTTTCATATCTTTTTGAGTCGGTAAGACTAGTCATTATCAAAGGCACAATGAACAAAAAATGTTATCAGCGCACAGCCGGTACGTAAAACATGGCGGCCATTCGATAGCCTTAGGCCTAATACACATTTAAATCGAAACAATAACGACTAGAATGAAACACGACTGCTAGTAAACTACACGCTCCAAAAACGTAACTCACCAAATTTGTGCTCGCTGCTTGTTCTAGATACGTCTGTGCAGTTTCCAGCTCATTTTTATCTTCAAAGCAAAAGAGAAAACCGTTGAAAAAATCATTCTAACTTTCGAATAAGCAAGTGGTTAGGCCTACTGTCACGCTCCCGCCTTGCAGAAATCACTCGAGATTTGAGATAAAACCGGGTTACTTACCAGCTGTTACAGTTTTTTCTAAAATCGTTATAAGATTCATTGTTTCAAAAATATGAGTTATTCAAAGAAGAGTCGTTTATAAACGAATTATTTGATGGATAGAATTAACAAAAACGGAGAGCGAAAAAGCCGGCTAATTCATCCCCACATGGGTCGTTTGCGCAATGGAACATAAGGCAGCTCCGCACCGGCCATTAAGCGCGCATTTTATTGGTCGAAAATATTGAGTGCGTTTGTAAAGTTGGTTGATTTTTTTTAATTATGAAGAGCCAGTCAAATAAAATTCACCATTTCACTTTTAAAATTGCATTATTTTTATATAACTAAATAATTTCGGAGATGATTTAGGATATTTCAGAAAATCAATTTAATAATTGCATTAGGGTACAAGGTCACGTGCAATAGGATGACACATTATGAAGTTCAAAGTTTAACGTGTTTATTCTTGACAGGCACTCAAGATCTTGATGATTAGAGTGACTCATGTACTGTATTGCATTGTGCAATACCATGTGTATTGTTCTGTACTGTAGGTCACTGGTCAGTCGCAAATTGGGTAAATGTGCATACGATGCGCATGATGATGAACATTTTGTGCTGCACAGAAGACCTTTTGTTATTTTGCTGCATGCATCGGGAATGCATATACGGTATATCAAAGGACAATCAAAAAATTATGGATCAGAGAAACATTAGTTGCTAAATACATGTAGGTTATGCGCCATTATTGGCTGTACTGGCATTTCTATGCTCACAACAGACTCCTCAATTTTTGTCCAAGGGCATAAATCTATGACTATTTTGAATATTATAATACTGTATGTGCTGTAATGTACATGTACATAAAATACAGTACATTACAATCAATGGTTTATCTGTTGCAGTTTATTAGTTTTCCTTTCTGTGTAATAATGTGTATGCAGTCAGCTGATATCACATACTTGAATCATATTTTTGCTGAAATGTGAAAATCTGTTGACCACCATCATTAAAATCGTTCGTGCTAGTTGTCTGTTAACGACATTGTAGTTTGAATTGCCTAAATGTTGTGACAAAATAGGAAAAGAAAATGCTACAGAATACACGTTTTTAGGTTTAGTAGTTGAAATGATGCCATGGCATGACAGATTCCCATTATAAAACCAAATGTATTCATTTTTTTTCCTAACAAAAAAGTAATCCATAGTCTTTGAATGACAGTAGCAATGAAACCAGACAAACAATGTTTGCCAGTGGCAATGCTGCGTCATTCAATGCCAACAAAAAAATAGTCCACGCTTGTAGATCTAATGATGAGATGGAAGACAAACCCTAAAGAATTATACACTCGAACATGCTTTGAAATGATTTAAAAAATGGAATTACTTTTATATAAACAAACTTAATTTTTATTTTTGGAAACTAAATGAGCATTTTGTTTGTTAGCTTATCCTTTTGTGCTTGAAGTGCTTCGACCTGAGCAAATTATAATCAACATAAACACACTTCTCTTCAGTTAGCCATGGGATGTAAAATGCGCGAAACAATGATGGCGATCTGTAACAGTATAATAAGATTAATCGATTTGTTTAATTATCAAATTTTCTGCAAGAAAACATACAAACACTCACCTGGAAGAATCTAAAAACGTGACGGAGAAAATGACTTCCCATTCGCCTTTATTGATTGAATAACGAGGTTCCCTTGGTTTCTCTTCAGGAATGTCAGTGTCAACAAGATAATGACAGAGCTTGATGGCCAACTAGTAATTGTTACAATTATTACTTCAAAACTTGTTTGCTCGTTTACTAGCTTAAATATGAAATTTATAGCTTTATTTTTGAAATTCCATGGTCATATCGTTTATATAGAACTACTACTTTCAGAAATGTCTACGAAGTCTCATTCAAAGATGACTACAAAGAATTTATAACTATTTCTATAAAGAATGTAGACTCACATAACGAGATGGCTCTTCTTCATTTCTGTCATTCATTTCATCTGGTATCACAGCCGTGGCATTCGCTACGTTAGCATAAGGCTTTGGTAATTGTCCACGGAACTCTGATTGAATGAACTGCAAGTGCCAGCTGAAATTGAAGACGATAATGGTGCATAATTTTTTTCTATGGCAAGTAACTAAAGTTACTGAAAAAAAGGATTTACACGTTTGTTATTAACTAGAACCGAGCAGTTTAATTTAGATAACATCGGGGACAACTGATGCTCAAAATAACCAACTAATAAATGTTTTGAAATAAACTTACTTTGGAGGCAAGAAAAAACTGCTTGGGAAACGGTACCATTCCTTCCCCACACACAGATTAATTGCTTGGCTTGATGGTTGGATTTTGGATTCCTGTACCATCCGATTGACTTCCATGTAAACGTCAAACGGAGCATGGTATCCTCTGTACAATGCTAAATTTCTTGATATGGATATTGTGCCAAACACAATCGCAAATATCATTCCTACAATGCTTATGTTGCTTTTCCATTTCTTTGTAATTGATGCAGCTAATAATTTCTGGAAAACATGCACACAAATTCAGTAATGGATTATTCTGGCATTTTCCTCAAAGGGCATAAAAATGTAAGATGCCCTAACATGATACACAGAATATGTAAACTATATTATCTTTTATAACTGAGAACTTACTTCAATATGATGAATGGACAAAGCACCACTCGCACATATTAATGGGTACACTGGATACAAAAACCTTTCCTCCTGCAAGAAAAAATGGGTACGTTTTTAACTCAAAACACATAAGACATACCTAAGATCAAAAAAACTGACAAGCTGACAACTGACCTTATGAGGTGTTGTAAAAAAAATCAGAAACCAAATATACATGGGAGCAACCACAAGCCAGGAAGTGATAATTTGATCTAAAAGACAAAACGTGAATACGTCTAAATAAATTATGTGCAACCGGGCAATAGTATTAGTTTTTCAACTATACATTTGAAGTTTAATTTCATAATAATTATTTTTTTTTTTCAAAGAAATCCATAAATCAAATAATACAGAGTGATTCCATCCTAATTTCTTTTCAGGTACTGCATGAATTTCATTCAAAGTTAGCTGATAAGTCTTCTTAGAAAATAATGACAAATACTATATAATACAATATATAAAATGTCCAGGTGAAGCAGGTGACCTTACCTTTTCCATGATTAGTAAACACTAACTGTGACAACAACTGCAATGAACCAAAAATATAAATGAAATTATATTTTCTTAATTAAACAAGTTAGGCTGCATTAACTCTGGATAATGTAAATATCAATTTAAAATTTTACGTGAACAATGTTTTCACATAAATGTGTCTTCACGTTTTGATGTCGTTATTTATATGACAGAATTTACACAGGCATTGCTTTGCCCATAAACTCTTTTTTTACAGGACTTCCTAAATAACTGAGCTCAAATATAACTTACTAAAATCGGTCCTATCAGTAACGCTGCAACGAAAACGAAGTTGAAATTCAAAAACCCATTTATGAAATAAAACGTCCAAGGTTCTGTTCCTAAAATGGAAGATGCATGGTAGTGACAACTACTTACACAAAATAGTTAAAAGCTCAATTTTGGACAGAATTTGTTTTACCATAAAGTTCAGGACCGTAGGGTGAAAAAATGTTGTACAATACAATATTTAGAGGTGCAACAACCAGTTTTCCAAAATACAAACTATCAATCTGTACTAGAGGAGCCTAAGGACAAATGAGAAAATGTTGCAAAATTCAATACATTTAGATAATTGCCTTCCAAATTCATATCCACTGAATATTGCTTACCAGTATAATAAAAAGGGTCAATATGCTCCACTTGGTGAACTGAACTACATTTTTTTGAATTGTTATCATGTCCAGTGCAATGGAAACTCTAAAACAAAAGTACATTATGAACCGAGGAACCAAAGCACGAATTCTCCATGAACAAAGTAATATCAATTATAAATTGAAAGTCTTAGCAGCTGGCTGGTTATCATGAGTCTTTACAACCCAGCCATTAAGGCTTACCCCAAAATTCCTGAAAATGGCCAGCCAACAAATGTGCTGATTGCTACACACACAATTGCAATCTGGAAGAATATCACACAAAATTACACTATTACACAAAGTTGCACTGTCCAGGGTAACACAACATTCACTAATTACTCACTGGGTAATTTCTTAAGAGCCAAGCTCCTGTCGCTAACATCGTAAAATACATAGAAAAACTGCTGGGAAGATAAGCTGCACTGGAGATGAACATGCCAGGTGCAAACAGTAAGAAAGCCAGCATCAGACGAGCCACACCACCTCCAAAACGGCTATTTATTCCTCTAAAAATGTTCCAAAAAGTATCTTAAAATCATAGTTTGCAAGCTATTATTGATACCAAGAAGCAATAATTTGAAACTTAGGACGCACTTGTATAAATAAGTTTCACATCCTGCACAAGCAAATGCAAGAAGACATCGAATAAAATAAAACACCAGGACCTACAAAATATAAAAACAAGCACACTGATATCCTCATTTTCAGGCTGGTATATACTTGCATATATTTGAATGAAATGCATAATTTAAAACAACCGGCTCATTTTTGCTTACCTTGTTGGCCTGTAACAAATTTGAATAAAGCCAACCAGGTATAGCATGAATTAGAAGATACGCATATGATCGAATTGCATACACTGGTGAATATTCCCATGTTTGAAGACCAGACTGGTAAATTAAAAAGTGGGTCTAAACGGGGAAAATGCATGTGCGACAATATTTTAGTATGATATCAAAAGGTAAGCTCTATACCATGACTTTCTCGGGAAACAAGAAACGTCAATTAGCAGGATTACTAACTGGTTCCCAATAATTAAAGGTTTCGTCACAATCAGATATGTTGCTCCAAATGGCTGCACAGAGACAAGATGACAGTAATGCTTTGAAAGCTGTATAGGTGGAAGGTGCCCATGTCTTATCAACAATTTTAAATTGTGTTGATCTGTAAAGCAAATAATAAAACTCAAGCCTGGTCGTTTGGGAAGATTTCCATCATGACCAAGGCATTTGAGAGCACTTGGAATATAATAATAATAAGCTATCACAAAAACGCAAGGGATATACGGATTGTAATTTCGTGGATACATGCATGTACTAGCTGTTTAGCAGCACACCTTACCAGCATGTCAGACCTGTAAAATATTCTTTAACTGACAGCCTTTTAATTTTTAAAAGTATAATAGACTGGACTCTGAACTTTATGTAATGACATGCGACACTAACTTACGTTACATCTGGCGCAGTCCTTTTCGAACTTAATTTTTCATGATTACTTGACTGTGAAACTGAATGCTCAATTCGACCAGACGTGCTGCGTTCCGAAGATAAATTCCCAGACTTTGACGCTTTGGAATGCTTTTGTGTGTTTTTCCGCCCCATAATTTCACTTACAGTATCATATATTAAAGGAAATTATTAAAATTACTCTGTACATGTCAACATCAGCATGAACTTATGCGCGCTTTGCACATAGTTAGCAGCAGACGAGCAGAAGCGCAAGCAGCCGACCCCTTGTGGTCAACCTTTGAACTAAAACATGATATAATGGCGCTTTTACTCACGAAAAAAACTTAACTGACCTTCACAATTCAAATTTTTAAAATGGCCGTAGGATACCAGACGACTTTCAATTGTTAATATTTTTTTATGCAGGCGACTGGCAATAGACTTTGTCTATTTCCATAAAGTATGACACTAGTCGAAACGTTCTGCAAAATTAGGCCACAATTAATGTAGTAAATTTTAAATGATTTATTTTGTATAGTTAATTTTGATGAGGGAACCGCCATGAAAATCTTTAGCATATCTCAGCAATGGTTATAACTATACTAAATTAAATATAATTCGCAAAAGCTGGTATATAATATTATTTTTAAAAGTGTATACCTGTATATTCAAATTATAAGTTACTCAAAGCAGACAAAATACAGCTCATTATCATGTAAATGAAGAAAATCCAAATAAATTTAAGCAGGCTAATGCCAACATTTTAATAAACAAAACATATCAGTGAAATTAAAATGTACAACACAGGACAAAGCTCGTTCAATGAAAAGTATACTGACAATTTCGACGATCAACGTTGCGAAACCTGAATTTTCAGCAGCTGCTGAAATTTTTCTTTCCTTCATGTTATGGAGAGGTACACAATTGCTGACAAAATACAGAAAAACGGCATTTGTGCAAAACATTGCTCTAGCCAGCCATACAAATTCGAAATGAAAATCACGAATAAATCTATACATTTTTCACTTACAAATAAAATTACAAATTTATAAACTCTCGGTAATTACCTACAGAAACATTAAAAGATCGCAATGAAGAGATTACGTTTTGAATGAATGAAATTATGTTTGTAATGTTTAAGATTGAAAGTATTGCAACAAAAATTAAAAAACTCATTGGACAAGAACAAAAATGTGATAAGTCTTATGAACGAAATGAAGCTGAAACTATCACTCATCCAATATTAGGATAATTCATGACTAAAATAAAATGCTTGTGTATGGCGTTGTTAAAGTGCCCATGAATGGTTTTGTAATGTTGAATTTAATGATTTTTATTTGTAAACTTACTGCATACTTTTAAATGCCACTTAAAAACATTTGTTATAAAAGCTCTATGATATCTATGCCTACAAGTGAATATGTACAAAAATGATCAATGAAACAACTAATTCGATCTAAAATACAGCCTCATCAATTTTGAAAAAAATTCCAGTATTTGCTAACATACACAAACTGGTAGAAACATTTTTAAAAGCAATCACAACAAAAATATTGCAGGGAGCGGAATACCAGATAAATTGCAAATCTTAACAAAGAGGGAGACATCCACATTTTAAAGTTTTGTGAAAACCAAAGTAAAGCTATTATTATTAACACTATGGGGTCCTACTATTTTAGATTTAAACTGGGTTAACAAGAACGCAAAATCAATGTGTTTATGAACGTTATAACTAGTTAACATGTTAAAAGGTAATGATCGACTCATACCTATTAATTGGAAAGTCTTTGGCTAAATGCTGTAGAAATACTCAAAATTTGGTGTCAATAACTACAATTATGTCAATTAGCTTTAAAACTCAAATTGTAGATTGTATTTATATATTTGCATTTACAAGAGGTTTTGCTCACAAAAGATCACTATTCTTTTCAATAAAAAACGATGACGACTGATGAATTCCACGACTAGTTCTTTGGTACATAAGAGAAGATGTGTGATTTTCCATATAATACATTTAAAACAATATATTAAAAGTTAACTCCAAACGAAATTAATTCAGTGCATGGAGTGAGTGTAGTAACAAATGGAAAATTGCGATTACAGAAACTTTTCCAGCAATTAAGACTATGCTAAATGTAGAAATAGTTTTCATAATTATTGTAGGATGGCTTCAGCGTTGGAGAATGAAGGATTCTGGGATTGACCTCGTCACGAAGGCTCAACCTGAAATTCACATTCCCTGCCTGATCTAGAGACTTTGTCCATAAATGCTGAAAGACAAGAAAAGTAAAATTAGAAAAAGAAATACAAATAAAATAAACACCATGCTGAATTAACATGTAGCGTCAAATGATTGTTCCCACGCCATTGTCATTAAACATGGTCAGTTATTTATTAAACAAAAATCAAGATGAGTTAAAAAGGCAAAGTGATTAAGTGAAATTGTACATAATTTGTACAAAACATTACAAATAATGACGCAATGAAATCATTTTAATATAAATTTCACATAATTTAAAAAAATGGCCATATGATTAGGTCGTCACATATTCCGTGGGGACCGTGAATTTTTTAAAAAGTAAATCGGGACAAGTCTGTTCCTCAAGGAAGCATTTTCTTTATAAGGTTGCCCAAATATATTTATCAAACATACCTTTTTCCTCTGGTACGTTGTTTCTGGATTCCTCTTCACCTGAAAAGCATATCCATCTTGACTAGGCCACTCTTGTTGAACCAGGAGTGGATAGTCTGCATGATGTAGCTGTCGTTCAACTGAATTAAACACATTCAAAATATAAATTACAAAAGCTTATAAAAATGTCGAGACTGAATTACATGCGAAGAAATAGAACACTCACATGTGGAATTTTTACAAACTTCAAACAAAGAAAATTTGCACGTCCTCTCTTTAGAATTGTAACAGTTCAGCAGTAGCTGGATAAGCTCTTCTACTGTCGTCCGTTCAGAGATCAGCAGACTTTTGTACTGAGACTAAAATGGGACAAAAACAAATCGAAATGTTTAGAACTTTGTTGCTGATTTTTACAATTTCATTGCATTTACAATTTACAACTTACTCCTGCCATGAGGCAGCTATCATAAATCTTCACTAATCCACCTCGCCTTATTTGCAGCAAGAATCTGAAATAAAATTACTTTAATTAGAAAAAAACATTTCAACGTGTATATAAATACTGTATAGAATCAGAAGCGGTCGCCATCAATAGAACTGCAGTATATTTTCCTAATTGCGATAGATTTGCTTTTTTCAATAAATAAATCTGACTCACTTTGAATGTCCCAATGGTTGACAAGATTGCAATTCTGCAGGCCTGGCTTCGTCGTCCAATACCATGACCGATCTTAATGGCAGTCCTGAAAAAAAAATCAATGAATTAGTGACACGGTGAAGTTACTTGTTAAACAAACCAAAAAAAGTACGATTAATGGGAGAAGGAAATCAGTGCATAAATAAGTGGCTGGTTTTTCTGCCCTAAGCTGAAGATTATCTCTCCTGAGTCATTTCTCCAAAACCATTAAGGTACCAGTTTAATCAGAATTGCACGCATGACTACGCAAGCACGTGCTGATGTACGTGGATCAGCATACTAAAACCACAGCCACCTAGATATAACAGGGGGCTATGCTAAAATCATCATGCCGCTAATCGCTTCATTAGATACACGAGTGGAAATGATTTAAATTTCACATTCATGTTTTTCTTGTATAACTAATAGTCATAGACATACAATACATGTCTTCTATAAGCCTTCTAAGGTCAACTTTGCACTGGTTGCTCTACCAAAAGGTTAAAATTATTCCGCAACGAGGCCATTCTAATAAATAAATGACGAAAATGCAGAACCACCAGAAACTATCATTACGAACCATTAGCAAAAAAATTGAATTCTTCAATCATCGGTTTTCTATATTGCTGCAAATTTACTATATGCTAACATTTTGCAATATAAAAACAAACGACAAAACTTATGGCAGGAATTTCAGAATGGTACCATAAATTGATAATGTTTATCTGACATTTTCTTGGCTATTTGGGTAATTTGATAAAATAAACGTCCATTAGAATGTAAGTGTCATCACCTATGCTTTAAATTTAGCCCTAAGTACGCTAGGATTCACGAAACGAAAATTCAAAACATTTGAAAAGTCATAATTTGACTGTCTACTACATGCAGTTCCATTAGTGACCCACGAAAGGGGAACGGACTTGCCGAAAACTCCCCAAATATAATATGGTGACCATCAAGCGTGAAAAGCTTTTTTTTATCTTTCATATGTTCAAATGAAACTAAAAGATTTTTCAAGATTCATAACAAGTAGGCCTATAAAATGAGAGATGCATGAGTAATGAAGCACAGCTTTTCTTTTTGTATGTGGCAGTAAAATGACAGAAAACCGCCACAAACACTAAAGCATGTTTTCTCTACCCACTTCGTTTACAGCAAATGCGTGGATGATTTTTTTGTTAATTTTCCCAGTACATATTCAAGGGGGAAAATTCGCAAAAAATATAAATGTTTGACAAATGTGAATGGTCCATAGGAAAACTATACCAAACCAGTCAGACAGTCTTGTTTATTATAGTTTTCATTTGAAAAACTGCGATTCCCTGATAAAAGTTTGTAATTTAGAAGCTGGTCGACATTATTGCTACTTGTAGAATTCAACCTCTGGACGTTAACGATCAAGAATAATTCGTAAATATAAATTTCAACAACAGAGGAAAAACGTGAGCAACAAAACAAAATCGTGTCATTTACAGCAGTTATCTACCATTTTACATATTTATTAAGCATTAATTATATATTATCTTTTTCGTCTTCAGCACTCAGGATAGACAGCTAAGTTTCCGTAAAATGAGCATAAGATAAATATTTGCAAAAAAAACACTTTCAAGATTATAAATCTGTTTATAATGTAAGCACGTGCATTACTCTCCTCTCCAAGATCTCTATACGAAGATGCTGAAATAAATGGCGTCGGTCAACAACCCTTTTACACTTTCAATAATTAACTTTAGATGTGTCTGTTTTTATTCAGCTACAAATCTGGTTAAGGCCATTGGGTGAGGGGCTGAGACAGGAGGAAGTAGCTCTTGGTCGAATAAACAGTTAACTAGCGGTTAGCCATTGTATTCGACGAATAAAATTAATAAAACTTTCAAATTGAGATTCAAATCCATGAGGAGAAAATACGTTAATATTTTATTGAGCAGATAAACTAATTCAGCAGAAATATAAAATGGTTTATAGAGGAAAACAATAAAACACATTCTATGATGAACGAAAGAATTATTCCAATAATTATCCGTGCATGCTTACCTGTTTTTCGGATGCCAACTTCCATAGTTAGATAGAACAGATTGGGGTCTCTGTGTTTCATCCGATATTTGTTAAGGGCCATGTGAATCACGTCTTTGCTCGTTGTTTTCGTTGAAATACTCAAGGTGATATACTCGATATCGGAACGCAGGACACTAGCGTACACCTTGATGGGCGTCTGAAAAAAGACATGAAGTCAATTTAGTAGTCTTATCAATAAAATCGTCAAAGATATCAGAGCAAATCACAGGGCAGTAAAGAACAGAGCAGCATATATAACATCACATATAAATAAGCCAACAACTAATTTCTGCGAACATTGGTCAATTAAGTTAAGCTTCACCGCTGCATTAAGGACCCCGAATTGCATAAACAGACATTTTATCGTTCATGATGTTTGAAGAACATTCCACGTCCGTTCCAAGACAACAGCCAACAAGCATAATGTGGGCATCGCACAGCATGACAGCCTTGATCATTGAGGGATAACAATAATGGTTCGCATTATTGGGGCAATGCACGAGTAATGGTGTACGCCGAAATTGAAGAATGGAAGCTTCATTGTCCATTTTACGTTCTCCAATGAATAGTACACGCATTTACTACAGTAATCTACGGAGTAAGTATACCAATAACATGCATTTATGGGTTAACCTCTTAGCAGAAATTTAGCTTGCAATTGGTGTTGACTGGCCACATGGAATAATATCTTTATTTGACGCAAGTAAACATCAGCTGATTTCGTTCTGTTCATCAGCCCACACACGCCATGCATTTTGCTATCAGATTACCTCTTAATTGGAAATCTCCATGGCACTTTTTACCGATCGGAAATAATTTGGGTCACGAGTTAGTTTACTTTCATCAATTTCTCCGTTTTGAATCGCTCGGCATGATATGTCGAGCACAAAACAACTTGAAAATACTCGTTGTTATAGGTGCCATCAGGAGTGGATAAACAGAATTCGTTACCGTAAACATAATTTCAATACTTTCTAGTCCAGGTTGTGCTGGCATACAGATAAAATTTCAGTGCCACTGTTCTTGCCGTTCCCTGAAATGCATGTCCTTGTTACCGTAAGCAACTTCTGAAAGTGGCAGGTTTTATAAATATATACCGGGAGCATAAATGTGCATTGTAATTTGACAGTTCAGTGGGCCATTGTTGGGGCACGACCTTCCCAGGTTAGAGGCCATGAGACAATTCAATAGCTACATGTATAGTACAGTAAATACGCGCAAAAAATCTAATGGCTGAAATTTATTGCTGGTACATGTACAACTGAAATTGAACTGCTTGAAAGCCAAGGTTAGGGAATTACTCCTAATTAAGAAACAATGCGAAAAGCGTGGAGGCCAGGTGGTCAGAAAATCATTAATAACATCCTGCGGTTGCATTCCTGAAGGAACATCCTCACACGTACTCCAGGAGAAACAAAGACTAGAAATAATGCGGTTTTGCATTTTTTGTAATAATGAAGTGGCTAATTGTTGATATTTAGAAGGATGCTTCTTTCCAGCACTGATGGGTTCCCACGATAGGGCAGTACCCTTGGTCATTAGGCAGGCGTTCGTAAACATAAACAAAAAACCTAAGAATGTGTAAACAACACCATAATGACCATTAAATTATTGTTTGAATGTGCACACGGTCAAACCGCACCTCTTCAGGAGTTCTTGAAGCTAGTTGGCGTCATGCACTTTATGTACCATTCTCTAGTGGCACCTTTATTAGTTCCAATACGAAGGTACCTTACAAAAGCTCTGGGCAGACAGTGGTAAAATGGATATGGCTGGGTTGCCCGGAGGATGAACTTCCAAACTGAAGATCAATAAATAAAATTTTGAAATTTTGAAGATGGTTTCTGACGTCAGCCCTTCACAATTAAGTATGCGTATGTGACATTTTTATCAAAGCAGATATCGCCTGGGAAACAGCACAGCCTTTAGCAAGGACGGCGACCGTTGATGCAACCAACCAACTGCCATATGCAACTGCAATTGCAAGTCGACGCTTCCAATTTAACAGGCACGTTAATCATTCCCTATTAAAATTATTTGCCTCAATTACGATAGGGGGGAAACAATGGAGGAAAAGCCGTGTAATATTTTCCTTTCCTCTTTCATCAGCGATGCTTCGTGAACCGACGAGTAATTAAAACCAGGGAAAATCCATAATAATTAGATTGTTAATTATCATTAACTCAATTAAGCGTGCAATTATACAACCGCAATGGCATTCCCGAAAAATCTAGATACACGGAGATCAACAAATTAGTGGTGAAAAAATGGCCTACAAAGACGCCATTTTATTGGTCAAACCCCCAATCTGCTCCCTCGTGAAAACACATTTCCCTTTCGAGGCAATAAAAAGTCGAATAATCAACAGTTAATGCATACTGATGATTATGATGTACGTACGCTATGCTCGAATTTCAATCCAAATTATCAATTAACAAATTGGAGATAAATGAGTTCTCCACCTTTCTGAATTTTTTTATAGTCGAAATGATTCCCATACGACCCGTGATTTTGGGTTCCGTGTTAGACTGGAAATACCATTGGAGAAATCCTTTTCTTGAAAATAAGTGTTCCAGGAGATGACATTTTCAACTATACCTGACTTTTCCAGGTTTTACAAGAAATTCCCTGGCCACCATGGCCATTGGAAAATGCAAAAATAAGACATGGCAATGTAAGAAAGATTGCTAAATTTATTGCTTATTAACTATAAACATGATATATAACTCAAATTTTCACAAGGAAACAGCAAATTTATATTACGGTAGTTTTTATATTTCTTTTACATAATATCATGTCATCTCTTGATTTGTGAGCTCACCAATAACTAGCTATGCAATATCTGTTATTGATTTCTTGAAGTTCCCTGACTTTTTAAAAGTAAATCAATTTTCCCTGTTATTGATTTGCTGAATTTCCTTGACGTTTTAAAAGTAAATCAATTTTCCCAGACTTTTCCAGGTCGTTTCCATTCCCCTGACATTTCCAGGTTTTCCAGGTCTGGGGAACCGTGTCAACTGTTGCCAAATCCGGAAGCAAAATACCCTGGCGAGCCCAGGTCTAGACCAAAAAAGCC
This sequence comes from Kryphioiulus occultus, assembly GCA_034687865.1. Taxonomy (NCBI): domain Eukaryota; kingdom Metazoa; phylum Arthropoda; class Diplopoda; order Julida; family Julidae; genus Kryphioiulus; species Kryphioiulus occultus. The sequence goes on along the minus strand of JAQGAF010001280.1, from coordinate 8,848 downwards.
CCAAATCCAGTCTGGATCAATACCAGGACCTGTGCTCCCTAAAAACCCAATTTCGGATAAACGGGTTTTATAGTGCCAAGGTGCGTTCAGACGCAAGGTGTGCTGGGGTCTCCTACCTGAAGTCATCAACCATATGTTTTGTCAAACGTCATTGAGCACCAGCTGGCCCACCTTGCTATCAGTGTGAGAAACGTGCTTCCCCCATTGAGGATCCCACGAGGTTCCGGGCTTTAAACTTTTAAATGCCCCGAACGAGGATAGTCTGGCCCCCAGTCCCTAGCCGAGGTAGGGCCCAGTCTAGTGGGGACCCCGCTCCACTCCTTCCTACAAGTTCCATGGGAACATTTGGGCCCCTTCACACGCTCCAAACTGACACCACCCACTTCTCATTGACGTGCATGGGGACACGACTTTTCGACACCCACAGGTATACGAGTTGACCGTCACGTAGTTTCTCAGTATTTTCTCCAACTTTACTGGCAGTAATTAAGGGTGCCCCGAGCTAATCATCCCCAAAAACAATATGAGAGTTGTAGATCAAAGCAAGAAATAATTGGTTGACAGGTTATTTTGCACAGAACAAAAAGTTATTGCGTGCTCTCAACAATAGCCTGCATTTTGCCTCGTTTTTGTTTAATGAATTAATGGGACGCGCCACAATTAGTCCACAAATCATAAGAAGGGGTCGACTCCAAGAAGTATCCCGTTTGTCTAATAAAATAGGGCTATAGGGTAACGCAATTACATCATTAATTTCATCGCATTTTGATACACTGCAATTATTTCGCGATACAAGATTTTCATATTAATTTCCTTTGTGTCAGCACTATCGACAGGGATATAAATAGGCGAGAATGTCTCAATCCGCTGCAGAAAATAAGCTTTAATTTCTCGTAATTACGACGTAATAAAGCATCTATGCGCGCATGGTCTGCCACATTAATTTTGACAAAGAGGATATACGATGGCTCGTGGTCGTAATATCGGGGTATCGTTACAACACCCCCTACCTAATTATAAACAGCGCACCAGCAAAAAATATTCTGACAATTGCCTGAAATAGTACGAGTCGACGCAGGCCATGGAAGCCACATTTGGACTAAGGGTCGGTTAATTTGGGTTATTTTTTCTAAGGTCAATAAGATTTTCCATGAAAATGAATCTCGTGAAAGTTCCACAACTTTTTCTGCAACTTCGAACTTCGAACCGAATGAAATGGTCGACCAACAGTATATCCATTGCGTCTGATTTCGCTGAGGGCACAGTGATAATTATTCAATCCGGATAATTGAAGTCCCAAAAGCCTGGCCCATTAATACGTCACTGCAAGAATACACGTGTGCCTTTGACGAAGGAGCTAGGGATGGGACGCGCATAATGAACACAATACCAGCTTATTTGTTCCAACCCCCTGTCATTATAGTAGCGAGGAGGATGAGGGGATTTCTCACGGTAGGGGGTGCCCCTCGGGGGGGACACTGGAGAAAACCAGTGGCTCACACCAACACCAAACGAATTGAGAGGTCAAGTAGGCATGACCCCCCCAAGGAAACCGCCGCATTAAAATAATCATTAGCATGCAAACTAGGAAGTTGGACGTGCTAGAGAAGCATGCTTGCAAACCTAGATGTACATGTACAGTAGATGGCGCTAGAATCATGGATCAAATTAGAGGCCCCCAAATTTGACAGAATAACTGGGTATGGTAACAAAGTAAGACTACCAGAAGTTTTTTACGACCACATGTAACTACCAAAGACAAATTTAACTATAGTGATTTAAAAAAAACAAAAATCCATCCAAGACGTCATTACGCCAACAATTGTGCCTGTGACTAGGGCAAAACTGTTGAAGCAGGCTTTAATGAACCAAATTGGCTATGGCACCTGCCTACAAAACGTACCAATACAAAAAGGTCCGTGCCCAATTTCCCGTCTAAAAATCTCAAGTTCACGTCACACCCTGCAGCCAGCGTCTTTTCTGTGAAACTTTGATATTCGCCGAAAAATGGGCGCTAATTTCACCATCAGAAATGGGCGAATTTGTGAAAGGAGATCCTGGTCCATAATGCCATATATGGCGCTAGAGGACGCCATGCCTCATAAAAATGAGTTATAACTTTTCTTGCATTTGATCTGTTGGGAGCTCCCATTTAAAATACTCGGCGTGAAAGCGAACTTGAGATCCAGGGGGACCTCGGTGCACAACTTTTGCGAAGTCTCACAAATTTTAGCCAATTACTGTACTGGTACATACACATGGACTGAGTAAAAGCGGTTTATGGGCCATCTATTGGCAACGAGATACGGTATGGAACACATACTGTCAAACTCAAATAATGAGCCCTTCTTGGTGGCAACTTTTTCCTACATGTACATTGTATGTGGCAAGTCTTAAGTTTGAAATTTGCTTCTAGATGCCAAATGCTACAATCAAATAGTCGCATTCCTCAATGAATACGCTTTCCCCAAATTAATTAGCAACAAAGCATATCGTCTTTCTCCCATTTTCCAACTGGCTAACCAACAACAGAGGCCACGCAACAAAACAGCAAGAACAACAACGGGCCCGCGGCGGATCACATCATTTTTTTCTGGAATGGTAAAGTTGTCATTTCAATTTGCATTGAAAGGAGAAATACGGGCTTGAAATCCTATATGGCAGCAAGCTATCCATGGAGGCCCAGCACCCAAAAACTCCATTAAACAAAGGACGTGACACAATGCGCCCCCTTCGCTTTTTTCTGTCCTCTTTTAAATTAAAAGGACGTCGAGGGGTTACAAATGCGAGAAAAAAAATCGCCATTTTTTCTGTGTAGAGATAAAGTATTAAACCAGTGTCACGTGATCCCAAGACGCCTCATGCGGCCGCCATATCCGGCGATTTCAGAACGGGTGGAATTAAATGGCAGGCAGGCAGGCAAGCTCATGGACCCAAAAGAGGATGTTATAAACCAAGTACGGGAAGCAAGTTAGCCCTTGGCAACGTTGGCTTCGAAGGGGCAGGGTGGAAGCTAGGCATAATTAACCAGTTAAACTGTCAATCAAATCCAGGGCGTATTTACATACATGTTCTTCGTCAAGTTTCAAAAGAGATGAATGAATTTACAGTTGTGTGATTTGTATAATTTCCAATGAGGACATGCAATGTCCATCAGAATTCAAATGGATGACTATCAGCATGCAGTGTGTCAATGAAACTTGCAAAAAGTCTGATTTTTCACGATTCTATGACCGAGTTCTCCCAAAGATGAAATTTTTAATTTCCCTGACTTTCCAGGATTTAAAACATTTCCCTGACCGCCCCGACCATTGCAAATGCAAAAATACAACATCACCAATGCCAGGAGATACAACGCAAATTTTCATAAAGAAACAACAAATTTAGAGAAGTTTTTTTTTAAATGGACAATTTCATTATGTGCTAACAAATAACTAGCTATGTGACATGTATTATTGAATTGCTGAATTTTTCGAAGTAAATCCATTTTCCTGAATTTTTCAGGCCTTTCAAATTTCCCTGACTTTTCCAGGTTTTCCAGGCCTGGGGGAACCCTGTATGATCATCATCAAGCAAATGCGGATGTTTACCATTAACTCTTCTTTCCTCCCGCTATTATTGCTATGCAAGTGTTGGAATTGTTTTCTCCAAGCAGTGAGATTTGCTGACAACTTAATTTCACAATGATGCTTAAATTATGAAAGGCGTGGGAGTAGTCTCCTGGTTTGAATGAGAGTTTGCACATGCAAATTTCCTAAGCTACCGTATGGTGAACTACAGCGCGTGTTATGTGCACTAATCGTTATACAGTATGTGCATGTATTATCCTAATTTTCAAAGTCGTGCACTACACACTGAAAGAATCTCCAAAATCGAATCACTTGTGAAGACCATATCGCACACAATCGCCCAGTGATGACCCTGTTAAGAGCAGCTCAACATCCATATCTCCAAACTTATCGCTTCTGGGCCACTTAAATCTTTGAGAGGTTTGCTAAAATCGTTGAAAAAATGATGCTGCGCATGCAGCTTGATGGTATTTCAGCTGAGTCAGACACCCAGAAGTGTTTGAACCCTGCATCAGCTTAAGTCCCTCCAATTTCCAAAAGTACATCCATCCATCGTGACGGAATCACATTTGTCAGGGACAAACGGCAACTTAACAGCTGCTATGAAATATTCTCAAAAAATGCAAAGTTTGTTTTTCAAAAGCGGATTTTTTTGTTCTTCTGTTTTTGCTTCAATAAATATTTCCGCGCCATTATAGGTTTAATGTGACAGCTGAACATCGCGCTACTTGTTTTACAAGCTTATTTTGAAATGCGTTGGCATGCAATTGGAAGTCAGGATAGTGAAGGGACAGCGCTACCATGTACGGTACATGTACATGGATAAGGAGCTGCTTCATCCCGGGACTTTGGAATGTCTCCCAAAAAATTGAATTCTACAGAAAACCCCTCCCTGTATGCACAAAGATACGATGGCGCAGTTGAAATGGAATTCTGGAATGCCAGTTATTTTAGCACAAACATGTAAAGGAGGAATGGATTGGATGGGAGGGTTTAAGACTTGAGTCTTGAACTCTTAATTATCAAGGGTTCAAAATACCCCTGCATCAAAGTGTATACTCAGTTTTGAAGGCAAACTATAGTTCCTTATTGGAGCTAAATCCCAGAGTTAAAGTATAGTCACGAAGTTCAACAAAAATCGCTGGCCATTGCTGAGAAGCTAAGAAATGAAATGTGTGCTGGCATGTGTGTACCAAATTTACAATATTTTTTTGTTGATTATATGAAACTTACGCCACTTCAAAGTTTCTTTAGATTTCGCAGATGTGGCCTGCACGCGTATTTGTAGAAATCCGTTTACAAAATCTGGCGCTTCAAGAGGTGGGGGTAATGATAAATAACTGATTACATGCACGGGACATGTAAACTACACCCAGATGGTTGAGCTTCGCTGAGTAATAAGCAAGAAATTGTTTCTCGCGTTGCCTTTCTCTAAATTTAGAATATAGAAATCATTATTCAAAAAAGGCACGCGAAGAATCCAAGTTCCAATCCAACATGCAGTTGCAACATTCAAGAATCTGGCTCTATACTGTGCAAGTATACCGATAAGAGTCCACCAACTCACAGATTTAGAAAAATTGAGATATTGTTCAGTTAAAGCAGGAGGACTACTTAACTACTTACGTGTGCCTGAGCAAATTAATGGGATGGATCAAAGTATTATAATATGCTGCCACAAGCTTTCAATTCCTCACACATTACAGTTATCTTAGGCTTGGTTGCACCATTGTTACATTGTAGGTTAAATGAAAGCGTAGACAACCTGCATGGGGTTGAGCATAACAGCGAGTTAACCTGCGGGTTAGTATGTTTATGTTATACCATTTTACTATAACAGGGATTTTTAACAAGGTTAGTAAACCTGTCGATAACTTGGGAATCAATTAAATATTCAATTTACATGAGCAAGTAGTTTTAAATCTTGATTTCTTTAACAAAAATGTGCTTTGAATTTAAATGGATGTGATCGTTGATATGTCACATCCATTTGATGACTATGACAATGTTTATTCAAAGCACATTTTAGTTAAAAGAAACCTAGTTGCGCCACATGTACAGAAAGTTTGCAGTGCATGTTTAACCACCTTAAACCGTGTTTAATGTTTTACACACTAACCTTAGGACTAAGGTTCACCTTGTTTGTTAACTGGGTTAACTTTTCCTCATGGTTTGTGTGGTGCAATGATTATCCTATAGGGTAACTAGAGGTTTACCTTGAGTTTTGCTTAACTTTTATTGGGGCAACCGGACCTGAAACAACAACGCTATAATCATCGTTTACGAATGCCTTCTGCGTATCCTGATGACCAAGGCTTGGCCATAATTCGCAGATGCCCCTATAAAAAGCAGACTAGACTGCTTCGCGTGCTTTTTTTCAATTTGACTGGGGCTCTACACCTTACCTATATAAATATTAATTACGGGTTTTCAGAAAGCACGGTTGGCTGCGCCGCTTAATTCTCGCTTCAGCACGCAGAGGTTGCTCCAATCCAACGTAGTTGATGCCGTTACAATTAAGCTTAATGCAATTAATTGCTAATTCTTCATGCGCATTATCCATAAATTAGGTCCGCGACAATGCTACAGCATTGGGATAACGATGATGCAAATTTTAAACGGTGCTGGTTACATCAACGATTACCCTCCAAAGACGCCAGTACGAATTAAGTCATGCCAAAACGGATTAGTTATTTGGAGGATAAATTACCGAAACCATATTTGGTCCAGCTGACAAGTAGGGCGTGAAAGGTCGCCGTTGGGCTTCGGCCTTGTCAAATACTTGGCCGACACCGAGGCGCAATTTAATCCATTCATCTTCAACTCTTGCATGGGCCAATTTGGCGCTACGGCGCTGCCGTGCGTGACTCGACATTTGCGTAGAAATTTGAAGCTGGATAAGCAAATTTCAGATGAAATGGCGTGGAGATCAGATGTCAGAGGCACTTGGCCAAGATTTGCGCCAGGCGGTTCCGCCGATTGAGTTTCACCGAGGTTTTTCAAACCTCAATTTATCCTCCTCCGAATTAATCAAAGGCATTAATTTGATGCCAGTTGCCAGTTGCTGACGCAAAGACTGCAATTTTGACAGTGCGCTGGCAGCGAGGCAAACCGAAGCCAATACCCTGCCCATGTCTTGCACGAAAGAAAGTGCGTTTTGGAAGAAGACTTCGTACAAGTTTTTGGCGCTGCTTGCTTTTCGATAATAATAATAATAAGTACACTGTACTCTGATTGATGTGATCTAACGTGCAACGATGAAGGGACTGATATGAATAATCAAACATCATCTTTTGCACCATGGGCTCAGAGCAGTTACTCGATGCATGTCCTTAGTCCTTACAGACAGTCATCGTGTTACAGTGTCCTCTTTATCGACGAGATAGATGGCCAAAACACCAAAGTCAGGCATGGCGCGCCCAAATGACTGCATGCAGTTCAGCGTTATCGCTATAAAGTTTGGTAATTATTTTCACAAATAAATGTGCATAAGAAAACTCATCAATCTGAAGAAAGTGTGTCTGTCTACGACTGTGTATAGCTAGCTTTAAATCACTTAGTTTTCAGGCATATGTAGAGTGACATATTAATGCTTAAAACGTGGACGACGTGTGGCAAAAAATGTGTCGTCAAAGCTGCAGTGTTCCCACTAAAATTCTCAAGTTCCCTGACAACTTTCAGTCATTTCCCTGACATTTTACATGAAATTTGTTTAAAAAAAATAAGAAAAATAATATGATTTTATTCTAAATATTAAGAAAGATGATGTCAAGTGCAACGCAGGCAGCACACTGCCGCAAACTATCTCAATTTCCTGACAATTTCACGGATTTTGACAAATTCCCTGATATTTCCTAACACTTTTTCCATTTCCCCAACATTACCTAATTTTCCAGAAACTGGGACCCCCCTCATGCAGAGGCCTTAAAAGTGTGCATGTAAACTTAGTGCATTTGCCAAGAGCGAATGGGTAAAACCACATTTCATCAGTTCAAAATGGCAACCATCACTTATCAACGTCAATATAAATGGCCACCTTGCATCATTATCCGTTACAACATGCATGTAAAAAATGCTTGAGCAAAACATCTTATACAGTAGTTAAAAAAGATTTGTTTGTGATTCGTTGCCTCGCTTGTCACCTAGCTCAAGAGCGAAAATTCAAAGAACTCGTCATTGTCCATTATTTCATAATCCATCCACCACCTGTTTCTTCAATCTTGGAAATTGCACGTTTCGTAATTTCGGACCCGGGTTTTAATAAGTCTATTCAATTTTGAACGGAATTTAATACATATCCTTTTAAAAGGACATTGTTGTTAATGAATGACTAGAAAAAGTATGTTTAGGGCACCGGCATAACGTGCGTAATTCATTATCCACAGCCGGAATGGGTTGAAGTCGCTCCCAAAAGGCATGTAATCAGATTTTAATAGCCTATCCCCTACTTCAAATTAAAATTCCAAGTGGTTGCAATGGAGGCCGCAAAACAGGGGACTGAAGAAATCAAAGCCACTGATATTCTTGCATGGTTCCAACCGTGAAATTTTGATGTTCTTCGTTGATTTGGCGGCAAATTGGGTCATCTGCAGACCATATACATTTCTGATAGACCGCGCTCAATGATTCAGCGTGCACTATACCGGTACACGTCTATGAATAAAAATAAAATTCACACCTCAGTAAAAAAATCCCCTGACCGTTTGCGAAGTATTCAATGCATGTTTTTAACGCATTCTGTAAGCACGTATTTGGCCTACTAACACGTGTAAGCACCGAAAAAGGTGATTTCATTCATTGTCCTCAACCAACAGGACATTTGGTAGATCTAGGGTCCTTGGCACTTGTCATTAATTAGTTCAAAGACAACTTCAAATAACGTTTAGCAGCTCGAATACGACCATATTGTTTTACGCTCTGATTCACGTATAATGTATAAGCATTTTTAATTAAGGTATAATCTTTAAGTGCCTTAACGTGTTACGCAATTCAGAGTCTCTGTGACACCCCCATACATAATGTCGGTACAAGTCGAAGGGGTGGCAACTTGTGAAGTCAAGTGTACATGTTGGTTGAAGTCCCATATCACTGGAGTCTTTGATGTCCCATATCACTGGAGTCTTTGATGTCCCATATCACTGGAGTCTTTGATGTCCCATATCACTGGAGTCTTTGATGTCCCATATCACTGGAGTCTTTGATGTCCCATATCACTGGAGTCTTTGATGTCCCATATCACTGGAGTCTTTGATGTCCCATATCACTGGAGTCTTTGATGT
>JAQGAF010001279.1:0-32903 GCA_034687865.1 Kryphioiulus occultus | reverse complement strand
TCGAAAACGTGTTTATTTATATTGACCAGGAGTGTAAAAAATTGACGTTCGCGTCCACGTTTAACGTGGAGCTCACACTCTCTATTATCATATCGTAACTCTAGCCTAGCTTGCACCCTAACCTAGCCAAAGTTGTAAATTATTTCTCAATAAAACTAAATATAAGGTTTTATTGGTGCCCATGGCTGCTTGCATCCTTGATTCTTCTTAACTTTCATCACCTTAGAACTCCAAAGTCCATATACACTGTTCATGTAGATGAACTTTGATACTTCAAAAAATTAAACGAATTAGGATTAAAATAACACCTGCTATTATATTGGGTTCCATGTATCCTTTGTGCCTGTCCATGAAGATATTAAAAACCGCAATGGGAAGAGAAGAAAAGTAACTAGCCCTGAAATGAGAGCATGCAAATTGAGGGATTTTTTAATCTGGACGCGTTTCAGTATTCCAAAATCCGTCGTCAATAAAACTTACAGAGTAACCAGGCCAGAGAGCACATAAACACTTGGTGGCCGAGTTAGGAGTTGAATCGTTGTCTGGCTAATCTATATTAAGAAAATTAATTCTGATGACCTTGTTAAAGCTATTTACACCAAGCTAAGTTCTGACAAATTACTGCAAATTAATACGATGTAATAATGCAATAACCGGCAATTAAACTGTCAATTTAAATAATAAACGCATCAAGTTCTGTCCTACCTAAATTGATATGAGACATAATTTAAAGGCTTACGTTGATTGGCAGCTGACCAATCAAAGGGTTGGTTCCAACCGAGCTGAAGGTATCGTGCAAAAAGAGCTGGAACATGTCGAACATGTGAAACTCGGCAAATTTCGCTATGTGTAAATCTGGAATTTTCGAAAAAAAACATTAGGATGATTATGATTCATTGATTAGTGGCTATTAAGGTGCGCTTACACTATATAACAAAAGTATTGTAATATAACAAATTAGTTTTTAATCCTGTTGTTCAACCTGTCGATTACGCGTGTTATCAAAACTACAAGATGTTAAATTACATTTTTCCTTCTCATTTTCAAACAAGTTGTGTAACATTGCGCTATAACACGTTTTGTGATTTAGCGTAAACACACCTTTAGTGACCTGGCCATTTTTAAGTAACTTACTCGTGTTATCCATCTGTAACTCTATGGCCCCAGATTTCCTCAATTCCGCATTGGCGAGAGCTAAATTAGAATATCTGAAAAAATGCGAGGGCTACATGAAAATCGCCTGATTAGTGTTTAAGGTATTTTTTCATCTGCTAACAAGCGATAGCATAAAACATACATTTTCTTATGCTTGTTTGTCAAGGAGCTTTAGAATTAGAAAGGTTTTTTTCAGTTTATGAAAATGTCGTAATTCTTGTCCCAATTTACCTTTCGTGAAAAACAGCCGAAAAGTTAGATTTAATATGCAGCATTCCATGAGATTCACCGTGGACAAAGGCTTCATATCCAACCCCAAAGTCTTGATACGGTTTCTAATTAGCATAAGGTGAAAGATCAACGCGAAAATTTAAGGAAGCACGTTTTTATGAATTGATAATTAAAATCTATACGATGATATTACGACAAACCATCTTCAAGGCCATAAAATATATTTTTCTGTTAAAAAGTGTTGTAATGGACGTCATGTTACAAAATCGGCGTAAAAAATCCCGAAGGCCATATTGTGAAAAAACTACGGATTAGCATTAACGTCAAAGTTGGGAGATTAAATTAGAAAATATATTCAAATTCAATAAAGAAGTACGAAATTCAGTAAAAAACAGGAAATGAAATACAGCCTACCTTAACAATGATGTCTGGATTTAGATAGGATAAATACTTCGCTCCTAAGTGTCCAACATCTTCATTGTTGATGATTATTTGAATTCCACCAATTGGGCTACCCATTACGAGGGTATACAAAATGACCTGGGAGCTAGGAAGTAGAGCTAGCAGCACGAGAACTCTAAAATTTTACAAAATAAAACATTTTTGGACAATGAGCAAAACATGGCTTTATGCTTCACAAAAGCTACTAGTATTTTAACTAAGGCCCGAGTGCACCATTTAAAGGTTAATGAAAGGTTAGATAACCTGGGGTTACCTAAAACCGTAAGTTAACCTGAAGGTTAGTAGCAATATTAGATAACCAGGAATTCTGCGTGGGAATATGTAATTGAAACCAAAATGGCCACCTCCACTAATGCATCCTCCATTTTTATTACAAGGCTGATGTTAACCCTGCCTATAGTTGTGTTAACATTTCCTCGTGGTTACCCATGGTTAACTGTAATTTTCTGTGGTGCAATTCTTTTAGATAAATCCATATGTAAAACCTTGGATTTTGCTTAACTTTTGTTGATGCAATCAGGCTTAACCATGTTTAACCATCAATGATGAAACTGGACCAACGAAATAACCCGACTCAAAAGCCAAAAACATTGGGCTGCACAAATTTCATTATATGCCTGCAAATTGAAGTACCTTGAAAAACCAACCTACCCTGGAAAACGATATAAACTGATAAAACTTCTCATCATTGTGGGGTACAATCGATGCCATGAGATGTCAAACCCACATCTCTTCAACAGAGTCCTTGCTTGGGATTTTTCAGCCAAATCGTCCAACTCGTAGTTTTTGGTCATTTCCGCTAGGCTGCGCCTCAACCCATCGTCAACATCCGTGACCTCGACACAATCCGTGTTACAGATTTTGAGAAAAACCTCCTCTAAAGAGACTTCGTTGTACTTCTTCAAAAGATTGTCTGTCGTGTCTTCAGCAGCCATGGTGCATCCGTGGATCATGCCTACCTAAAGTCCATCAGCCAAAATTATTTTTTTGTCTAAGCTTTAGCAAAATCCCAATCTGACGCCATTTTACCCATATGGGAAAATTATATGTGTATAATATATTATAAATGTACTGATATATATATTCGTAATATATTACACATATATTTAAAAAAAGAAATCGTGTTTGTAATATATGACAAATATTTTGGTAATAATATATAGAGAAGACAAATATATACATATTATATTACGAATATATTTTTCATAATATAATATGATATCTTATTGAGAATATATACTTCAAATCTTATGGACCATATATTCTTAATATATTATGAATATAAGGTATGTATGTCTACATCATATATTACTACCAAAATATTTGTGCAAAACAAATCTGGAAATGTATTTTTATTATTTAATGTAAATACTTTCCATTTGTAAAAATTATATGCGAGTAGTATATTATAAATATAGTGATATATATTCTTAACATATTACACATAAGTTTAAAAAAGGAAGTATATTTGTATTATATGATACATATTTTGGTAGTAATATATATCGAAGACAAATATATTCCTATTATATTACGAATCTATTTTTCATAATGAATACAGTAATTACATGTACTGTATGTCACATTAATAGAAAAAAATGTGTGTATATGTGCAATATATTCCCCATATAGTTATTTTATACATAAATTACACATACATTTTAACAGCATTTACAGTATAATCTACATTATTACCGAAATATTTCATATGTTTTTAATGTATGGATTCTATATAATAAATATTTTATCCATATATGAAATCAGGCTAATTTTGGAATATTTTCAATATATGGATAATATATCCAAAAAATATATTCGTAATATATTTTTTTCCAAATGGGTATGAAGTTGCAAAGGGAGTGTCATAGATGGCGCTGCGACTTAAGGGTCATTCATTGTCAATGCTTAACAAAACAAGGCTAATGACCGTTTTGCAGCAGCACCATTCTTGAAAATGTAGATGGCCAGTGGGTCAGTAGGGGTCAGAAGGGGGTCAGTAGTTTAATGTCCAACAGTAACGATTACTCACTATGTTAGCAAGACGAGCTTCTTCGATATAATGGGTTGTTAAGATGATGCTGGTGTCCCGGTTTCTGGTCAGCTTAGTGAGGTGCTCCCACATACTAAAATATTTGGGGAATTTAAAGGGGTCAATAGTCACTTAATCACCGCATTTCCGTAATGCCCTATTTTAGTGAAATGAACCGTGGAGGAAAGTGATGCCAAATAACATGGAAATGAGGGAAACAAAATTTCGAAAGGATAATGGCATTTGTCAAAACATTATCAGAATAAGTAATTCCGATTTATGTGGTTGCAGGTTAGTGAAATAGCACATTCATTACCCCAAATATAAGAAACTTCCAAAAACTTATGTTAATAAAGATATTTTAAATTATCGACTCTTGTATTTTTACAAAAACAAATGGTTGGGTTGTCAACATTGATCTGTTGATTTTATCGTATTATGTTCAATGTAAATTATTCAATATATCATGTAAAATTATGCGACGAATGGGCTAAGTGCCTGTGTTGAATTTAAGATGAAATTACACACCTTTACTCTGGTTTCGAGCGATACTATAAGTGATCAAAAATTATGTTAACGTGCAGGTACATGATGTAAGTTATGCATATGTCAGTCGGTTATTAAATTTGAAATGTCCAAGGGCATGGCGTACGCATGTACTTCGAATTAGTATTCATCACAAATGTTACACAAGCTGATCTTTTACGATGAATATTACTGACAGTTTTAATAAATACCGGCAGTAATACTGATCGTATAAGGGTAATACTGATCGATGACCGGATTTATTATAATTTCGAGCGTTGTGTATTGTAATATCAACAGTATTAAATTGCACAGTCGATGTACTGTCAGCTTCAGCAAATATCGACAGTTATTCAGATCTTATAAGGACCAGTGTTCCAGTGATAACCTGCAGTTACCAACAGTCGGTATCGAAATATTGACAATAACACTGACTGTGTAGGGTCCGCATAAAGAGACTCGTCAGTACTGCTTCAAAATCCGTGAACGACGCACACGTCACAAAGTCGCACATTACTTAAAGTTTGACGCTCATGAATTACTGCAAAATCAACATTTAACAGGCTGATATTGCTGATATTACAGCTAAAACAAACATTTCTTATTACGATCCATGGTTACGTTTGTCACTAACACAACATGGTCCACATTGGTACAGAGCTGCAATACTGACAGTAATACTAATTTTTGGTAGAACAAATTCTGATGCATACTGTCGGTATGACGGTTTCCGTATTAGGCTACTAACCATTATCATTGACATTGTAGAGTAGGTTTAGTTATCAAAAATGAATTTTAATGAAGGCTCACCGCTGTTTAGTAATGACGTCAATACCGACTGTTGGCTCATCGAGAATGATGAGGTGTGGATCATGAATCAGGGCAGCTGCAAACTGCACTCTTCTCAACTGACCAGCACTATAATTTAAATAATTATACATGTAGATTAGAAAATCTTGCAAGCACTAGGGCTGTCGATCAATTTATTCATAACATGATTTTACCTAAGTTGGCCAGTAAGAGTATTCTTTGGGGGCAACCTAAGCAAGTCGATGAAATATTCGGTTTTTGTTTGAATTTGCTTGGGCTGTACCTCCAAAATGGTGCCAAAATAGTTGAGGTATTCGCCTATGGTCATCGTTAAATAGACGGTGGTTTCCTTCGGAAAAATAAGAAAAAACCCGGATATTTTCGAATTATTAAAGTTTGGGTACATCACGAGCAATGCATTACCTGGGACATGTATCCAACTGCTGGTCCTGGAATCCCACTCTCTTTGCTTCCTGGAGAATGTCCAAGCACCAAGACTGACCCCTTGTCGAGGTTCAAACGCCCTAAAATGCATCGCAACAAGGTGGTCTTACCACACCCACTAGGGCCTAGCAAACCGTATCTGCAACGAGATTATCAAAATCATTTTAAAAGTTAGTAAATAATTGAAATTATTTACTTTGGGATTTAAAATGTGGAAACCTGGTTATTTACAGTATATTCGTCGGAGGGTGTTACCAGTGATGCAAAATTGAAAAGAATTTTGGCAAAAAACAAATACAGGACATATGACACAGGACGATGACACATCCAGCGCATAACATGTCCTACTTTGAGAAGATTTGACAAATAAAAATTATAATAGAAATTCTAGGATGGGCTCCACTCCTAGCAGCTTGTGCTTATTTTTATATTCAGACAAGACTAACAAGAACCAGAATATCATTTTAAACAAGGCTGTTGAGTTGTCTTGACCCTAAGCAACGCGGTTTACATTGAAAATAAATAGACGTTGATATGAAATAACGGGAAGTGCAAAGGAAAAGCATCAATCAAAATCATGATTCAGCCAGATTTTTGACCTTTTAAAATAATGCAGCACTTCCAGGAAACTTGACAACTACTTGTGAGGTGAAGGTTGTGTATTAATTTGTATTTATTGTAAACACAAATTAAACTTGGAATTAAAAAGGATAATGAACTAAGCTTCCTCCTGGGCATGTAATACTGCATGGTCAAGTCAAACGTAATTATCCATCCAGTTCAAATCAATGTTAACGCTATTCGTAATCTGTTTATCAGCCAAGGAAAACGAGAATAATTCGAAAGAAAATTTCCAGAAATTTAGCAAAATGGGGCAAAGTTTGAGAAACTGAAATAATAATTCGAGCAAATATATAGGTGTTATTTTGAACATTTGTGGGAAATTCTTGGGTGAATTATCCTAAAATAAAGGTGCGTTTGCAACACATAACAAAACGTGTTATATGGCATAGTTATACAACTTGCTTGATAATGAGAAAAAAGTTTTTATTGAAAACCTTGTCAAATTGATGACACGTAATTGAGTGGGTGTTATATAACAAGTTGTACAACACAGTTAAAAACTAATTTGTTGTTGTACAATGTTTTGTTAAATTGCAAAGTTATACAACGTGTTTGATGACCCACGTAATCGAGTGAATGTTTTGAGAAACTGGAATAGCAATTTGAGCAAATATACAGGTGCTAGTCTGAACATTAGTGGGAAATTCTTGGCTGAATGAGCCTAAAATAAAGGTTCGTTTGCACTACATTACAAAACTACGTGTTATATGACAAAGTTATAAAACTTGCTTGAAAATGCGAAGTAAAAATGTTATTTAAAATCTTGTAATATTAATGACACGCATCATTGACTGGGTGGTATGTAACAAGTTGTACAACCAGTTAAAAACTAATTTGTTATATTACAGTGTTTTGTTAAATTGCAACATTATAAAACTTGTTTGAAAATGATGACAAAAAATGTTATTTAACATCTTTGGTGTTGATGACCCACATAATCGAGTGAATGTTTTATAACAAGTTGTACAACAGTGTTAAAATCAAATTTGTTTTCAACGTTTTGGAATATAGTGCCAACGCACCTTAGCTGCATGCACTGTTATAAAAATTTGCAACATTTGAATAATAGAGGGGTTAGTTGAGGGGCGTTTTAAAAACTAAACCTCAGTAAACTTTGATAAATTGAAATTGACCTAACACTCACATGTTTCCTCGTGGTAATCTTAAATTCAGATTAGTGAATATCAGCGTTGGGTTCGACTTGCTTCCGTACTTTTTTTCGGCACCACGAATTTCCACTGCTACTGACAACGTCGAGTCCATCGTTCAAGTTTCCAAATAATAAAATAAGCGTTTTCTGTGGCATCCACTAATACGACACCAGTCAACGATTTATCAAGAATTCTGAACGAATAAAAATTCAGGTGTCTTGGTTTTTTGGTGGTCCAAAAACCTAAAACCAGTTATTCACGTCGGACGATGGGATAATTTCCGTTATGAATCCAAGAAATAAAATGATGAAAACATTTGCTCACGTGGGCCTTCATTTGAGGAAAAGGTATTTCGGTTGACAACTGACCTCACCTAAAAAGCATTTGCGGAGGAAAAGTAATAATTCAATTTTTCCTTTAAAGTTTCATACAATGCAAGACACCCGAAGTAGAACAGTGTAAACTTAGGATTTAGCCCATGAATATAAACTCATTGGCCCCATTTGTTTTCATCCAAACAGAGCAACGTATTCCAATCCCAACTGTGCTATTTGCTTTCGCCAAAAATGATTGACAATGGAAACAATTCATAAATAGAAGATTAGATTAAACTGAATGATATACTGAATCGTTTATTCTAATTTGAAGACTTCATAGAACGAAACAATCCAGAATATGGAGCGAAAGTCGGGGGACGTTCAAGAATGATGTCACCATATTGGGCGGGGGGTTAGTCAATGCTGAAAATGATATACAGCATTTTTTATATAATTAGTTTCATAATTTCTTTAAATGGGCAAAAACTCATAATTCTAATTTATTTTTTATAATAAGTTCGCTCAATTCGAAAAATGCTTAGTCTGGGGACTATATATATATCATAATTTTTGGAGAACAGGGTGTCTGAGTTGTGCTCCCATGTGTACTTTAATTTAGTTGTAAATTTTGAACTTCCTTTAATCGTCTTTTCTGTGGACAAGTCATTGATCCAACAGATGTGAACGCTGTCTTCCAAATAAGTTTGCAAACTGTCTTTTGTAATTTTCTTCACCACAATTTTGCAAAATTTGCAATCAATACGACAACATACTGACAGCATAATGTTATTGCAAAGTCACGGCGTTTTTTTAGAATTACTTAACATCAATATTGTTCAGCAGGTTGTCTGAAACGTTTGAAAGTACTGTTGCCCCTCTTTTGCCCAGTTAAAGCAATTTTCAACTATAATTCTCCACTTATTTGACACCCTGTAAATAAGATTGGACACGAACATGTTTTCTTGGTCGATTTAAAACCAGTTATTGAGCCTGAAAATTAATGTTTCTTGTAATGTTTCTAATGTTTCACACTTAATTACCAGATAATGATAAATCATATATGAAATTACCTTTGTAACAGTCTTGGTTTCATGAAGTCAATGCAAAGCTGTCAAACCTGCAGGAAAATGCTTCACAAACTTTACTTATTTCATCAAAATATCATTTTTATTATAGAATACTGAATATGCTACCAGTATAACCCAGTTCATCAACTTAAGAAACCATCCGATTTTTGTCACAAAATACATAGTGACCCCTTCAGCCAATGAAGTAGGCGACCAGGACCCAGTGCCTACCGTATTTTACCAAAAATACGATAATAAATAATGCAACGTCGGCCATAAGTAGCATATGATACATAATACAATGGAATGTGTGCTATAAATACGCCTTTGAGGATCACTTAAAATTCGGCAGTCCGAGATATCACAGACAAGGCGCACATGTGCCAAGCTCACTATAAGAGAGTTTCAGCTCCACGTGCTGATGAATGGGAGCAAATCACGTGACATTATCCATGCTACACGTGACGTCACACGTTTTCGTCACGTTCACGTTTAACGTGGAGCTGAAACTCTCTATTGTTCGTGGCGAATTACCTTAATGCCTTTTCACAAAAAAACCATTATTCTTTGAGGTAAAACAGCAAGAAGGTTAGGGCGACAAAAATAAATATCCAAGCGAAAGTGACTCCAAAGGCGCTAAAAACGCTGAAATAATACAAGTCCCATCCTCGATGGACAATCAGTGCAATAGCCTTTCCCGGAAGTGCCATTGGAAGGCACTGGCAAAAGTAGTGGAAATATTGGGGCATCGCCTCGAGTGGCCAAAACACCCCTAGAACGAGGATTCAGAAATAATTGGAAACGATTCCAGCTACAAATAGGCACCTCCACCGATTCTGTACGTTTTCTGTTTAAAATTACGTATGCTTTCAAAGATTCAAATTTCTTTCTGAAACACCCTGTATCCATGCTACTACTGTCTAGAAGGAAGGTATTACCTGTCAATCCAGCTCCGAAAAATATTATGCCAGACGTCGTATGGAACAACATGATTACCTCGTCGCAAAGTAACGACAGGAATAATCCTAGTTTCGTAAAAAAAATCGAAAACACAAGAATTAATTAACAGCAGTAAAATCTGAATACCATTTATGTCTAACTTTACCGGTATTGGCAAACACTAATATTTAGAGTCATTTTTTCGAGTTTCATCGGGTTACTAAAGCTGTTCTAAGGAAGTTGACACAATCCTAAACTATATAACTTTCAATTAACGAGTTTAAACATTTAACTTTCCTACAAATTAACTAGCCCATGCTCTATCATATACATTGTGCTAAAAGGGGGCTTCTCCTAAGAGCTTAAAGGTTGGCAGTGATTGCCTGCTGGTTTGGGGGCAGCTAAATCAGTAGTTAGATTGTTAGGTTGGGCGTTGGGCACAAAAATAAACGAAAAGAGATTCACATGTAATGTTAATGCATTTAGAAATGCATTATAAGACATGCATTGGAAATGTGTGTAGATTGCGGCAAATTTAATTTAAAACTGTATTGACAAATATATTTCAAAATGCATTTCCGAATGCATTTTAAAACGTGTTTTAAGCAGTTCGTAATGCATTATGGAATGCATCTAATGCAATGTATTACATGTTGGAGAATGATTTATGAAATGTACACTGTAATGTAACCTTAGTTCGTGTGCATAAGAATATATAGTGTAATGCATAGTGCAATTTATTGTATGCATTGAAGAATACATTTTACAATTTATATTCCATGCAATGTAAAATGCCAAAAGCTTAGCTATGTTTCATAATTTCGAGGTGTAAAAAAATTCCAATTCTAAATTTAAAAAACACCTAAAATATTCAATAAATAAATTATAACTGGCAAAGAAGTAAAGTCTAAAATTTAAAAAAAATACACCAATTTCATTTATTTCAATGCAACCCACAATTTTTGATAAGTCTGTAGTTTCAAATACATCGTGGAATTCACGAGTCAGTATATTTTATAATGCATCGTAAAATGAATTAGAGAAATGAATTTTTGTTTAAATTATCAAATGTATTTTGTGTTGGGATAAAAACGACCAATGCATTTGCAATATATTTTGCAATTCATAATGCATATCATGCATTTTCTTTCCATGTGGGGACCACAACTTGTGGCAACTAAGAAAAGTGCCATTCTTGAATACTAGACAAAAATAGTTTGTGCAAATTTGAAGTAAGGACTGATACATTTACATCCAGACATTCTAAAAATACATCCCCAACCATGAAATCGATTTCGACCAGCTAATTATTTACTTAAAATTTAAAGTTGTGAGCAAACCATTACCAATATGGAAAAACTCAAAGAGTCTTACCTAGGGCTGTCCCACAGACTCCCTGAACGTACAGGATACAAAATATCAAAAATATGGATCCTTTGTTGACCGAGCTAAACAGCGGAGGCGCTGCTATTATAATGCCGGCGACTTGGAAAATTAGAATGACAAGCTGTCCTAGAACCATTCCCAAAATTACCTCCACAGATGTGACGCCTGATAAATATAGAAGAAAAAGAAATTATTATTATAAAAATAGTCAAATGGTGAAAAACAATATTGGCAAATTGGCCACATTTTAAAATCAATTATTCTACAATACAACAATATTTTGACTTTATTATATCAAACGTTCAGAAACCTGCAATTAAATTGGGTTCCATATATCCCTTGTGTCTTTCCATAAAGATGTTAAAGATGGCCACTGGAATGGACGAGAAAAATGCAGCCCTGAAAAGCGATAACCACTATTTTAGACAGTTAAGACTTCGAAAGTTTGCATTTCGAGATGTTCATAAAGTGTAGCTTGAGCTTCTTTATGATCATTATGATTAACAAATGACTCACAGCACAATCTCTCCGGAAAGAACATATAGGCTAGGTGGTTGAATGAGGGTATTTGCAGTCTCATCACTTATCTGCAAGGAAATAATATCAAATGTGATCATTAGAATCACGACACCATAATGCAACTTATATTTACTGGTTTTTAATTTTTTGTAGAAAAGATTGTACCATTCAATTAAACTCAATTTCGTCTTGAAGTTTGCTCAAAAGTTATGCGTGCATTGTTTAGCAAACGTCAGTTTTGAAAAGTGCAGATTTTAAAACAATGCATAATTGCACTAAAACTGCAAAAATGCACATTTAGCACTATCCCTATAACACTAAGACTCATTGAATGATTCAGTAATTAATCATTTAAGCCAAGATAAGGTTCATAGAAATGTGGGCTAAATTCAATTACTTTTACAAAACATTTCGCCAATGCGTTCCTGTCATTATCAATCTTTCTCGACATTTCCCAAAAATGTTGGGATCCTTTTTGCAAATAAAATTCATACATGAAGACAAACATCATCATTATAATTGTGACATTGTGTATAAAAGCTTAAATTTCGTTTTGAAGTGTGCTCTAAGTTGGTTGGGTGTGCAATGTTTTGAAAACGTCAGTTTTGCAAAGTACAGTTTTCAAAACAATGCAACTCTAGCACTGCACAATTGCTCTAACACAGCAAAAATTCACATTTAGCACTATCCCACTAACACTATGACCCATTTAATGATTCATTAGTAATTCATTTAACTCAATATATTCTTTTGTAGAAATGTGGGCTAAAATCAATTACTTTTACAACAAATTTCGCCTATATGACGTTTCTGTCATTGGCGATCTTTCTCAAAATTTCTTTAAAATTCGTTTAAAATCCATTATTATGGAATCCATTTGTGAAAAATTCCTAAGTTTATCCTTCGTTATTTACATTTCCAATTTAAACTTACATTGATTGGTAAACGGCTAACGACAGGGTTGAATCCAGCCAAGTCCAAGGCATCGTACAGGAAATGTTGAAACATGTCGAGCACATGAAATTCGGCGAATTTAGCGATGTTGACATCTGTTTTCAAAACGTTTGTGAATGTGATTGTATAGGGAATAAAGAAATACGCTTGCGATTAATTGTTTTGGAAGACTCACTGGTGTTGTCCATTCGAACGTTTATAGTTCCAGCCTTAATTAACTCCTCATTACTGAGAGCAAAATCGGTATATCTGAATGGGAAAATCATCAAAAGTTCACATTAGACCAAGCAATCGTTTATCAAATTGAATACACGTTCAGGCGTGTTCCATACCTTTTATGGACAACCGATGAAAAGTTTGACGTAATGTGAAGAATTCCATGCGATTCACCCCGCCTTAAAGCTTGCAGTCCATCGTCGTATTCATGGTAATGTTTCTGAAAGCCAAGCCACGATTAATCACACATGTACCATGCAGTTTTCAAAATTAAATAATAAAGTTTTGATCCAGAAACTACCTGAACTATAGTATCCGGGTTTAAATAGGATAAATACTGAGCTCCCATTTCGCCAGCATCGTCATTAATGATCGCCATTTGAACTCCACTAATAGCGTTTGACATCAAATGACTATACATGAGGACCTGTGAGCTAGGCAGCAGAACCAGCAGTAACAGGGCACTGTAGTGACAACAAAATTTAAAAATTAAAACTTTCAATATCAGTTGAAAATATTACAAAAAAAATTAAAACTTCCAACATCAGTTGAAAATATTACAAAAAATTAAAACTTCCAATATCAGTTGAAAATATTACAAAAAAATTAGAAAATTTCCAACATCAATTGAAATTAGAACAAAAGGAAAGTATTGCAATAATGTAAGTACCCTGGAAAACGATACAAGCTGATGAAAGTGCGCATGATTATGGGTTGCAACCTATGCCATGAAACGTTGAAACCACATGCTTTTGTGTGCTTGGTGGCTTTTTGCTGATTTTTAGTGAAATCGTCACTTCCGCCTGATCCCAGCATCAAGCTTCCAGAATTGTCTTTCATACTTGTTCCACTCTGGCCTGGCTTCAATGGCAGGACCCTATTGTTATCATTTTTCGATGGATTGTCATTACAGACAACAACTTCGACAACATCTTGGTAACAAATCTTGAGAAAAACCGCTTCCAACGTGCTTTCGTTGTATTTGGTCAGCAGATTTTCGGTTGAATCTTCAGCGGCCATGGTGTGATTGTGGATCATCCCCACCTGCCATAGCACACAATATAAACACCAGTTGAAATTTCAAATCATTTCGGAAAATGTGCAGAAACAGGCCCATTGCTTACTCTATCAGCCAGCCTAGCTTCCTCGATATAGTGGGTTGTCACGATAATGCTGGTCTCAACAATTCTGGTCAATTTGACGATATGATCCCATATACTGAAATTGAAATTCTGCAATTAACGTGAAGTCTAATGCTCCAGCAACCACTGAGAAAATTTCTGAGTCACTGTATGCAATGATACATTGACTGTTATTTTCATCAAATGTATAAGAACCCAATATCGACCACGAAAAAATTTGATGGAAAAAGCTTTTTCGTGTTCGGATTTCTGATGAATTCCTTGTTTATTATAATTATTTTTAAGCAAACAATCACTTGTTTTTATAAAACGTTGAAAATCCAATATGGACCATCCCATTAGTCGAGTTCGGATTTCTGATTTATTCCATATTTATTTTATTAATTTGTAAGTAAACAAACACTTAATTTTTAAATGTTCAAGAACCCAATAACGACCACGAAAGAATTTTAACATTTTTACAGCATTTTAACTGCTTTCTGGCCCATGTCAATTTATTTTATTTTTAAGTAAACAAGCACTTCATTGTTTTTAAACAATATTCAAGAATACAATATAAATTTTAATTATTTTTAAGTAAACCAACATTTATTTTTGTAAAATGATCAAGAACCCAATAACGTCCATTAAAGAATTTTAACATCCCTTTGTGTGTTCGGATTTCTGACACATGTCAAGTTTCTTTTATTTTTAAGTAAAAAATAGTTAATTGTTTTTAAACAATGTACCAGAATCCAATGTCAACCACGAAATAATTTAACCATTCCATTTTCTGAATTCGAATTTCCAGTTCATTCCATTATATACTTCATTTTTAAGTAAACAAACACTTAATTTTATAAAAAGGTCAAGACTCTAGTAATCGACCACGAAAGAATTTGACCATCATTTTTTTTTTCTAGTCGGGATTTCTGACCCATGGCATGTTTATTGCGTTTATTTTTAAGTAAACAAAACTATCAGTGGAAATGTTTAGCATTGCGGGTATTGACTTAAGGCTAGGTTAGGCCAGTAAGTATGGCCAAAGGATCAACCCACCAAAATGACGTCAATTCATAAAATATTCAGAAACCGGTTCGGAGAAACACTGTCTGCCATAAGGAAACCAATAAACATTGTTTATCACGACCAACGTTGGTCGAGTTTAAAAATATCAAAACAATAACAGCTTCTATCTTTAGGTATGGCTATTACTACAAAATGCTTCAGGCGACTGAAACATAGTTAAAAATAACAAACAAGTAGAAAGTAGAAAGTGCGTGACTTTTCCACTCACCGTTGTTTAGTAATGACGTCAATGCCTACTGTTGGTTCATCAAGGATAATTAGTTTTGGGTCGTGAATGCAAGCTGCAGCAAACTGTACACACCTAGTTTGGCCACCACTAGATGTTAGCAAAATATGAAAAAAAACTTGTTATGTCAAGGAAGAGTAGGGCCCTTTTCGAAAACAAATCAATTGCATTACCTTAATTTTGTTGTAGGTGTGTCCTTTGATGGCAACCTCAGTAAGTCGATAAAATATTCCGTTTTCGATTGTATTTGCTTGGGCGACAGTCCCAAAATGCTGCCGAAATAGCGCAAGTACTCGCCAATGGTCATCGTCAAATAAACCGTTGTGTCCTTCAAGAACGCAAAATAAATGAGCAAGACAGAAAACTCCAATAAGGGCTCAATAATGGTGAATAGAGGTGTACCTGTGCCATATATCCCACAGTTGGTCCAGGAATTCCACTCTCTTTGCTTCCTGGACAATGGCCAAACACCTTGACAGATCCCTTGTCCACTTTCAATCGGCCCAAAATACATCGCAACAACGTGGTTTTTCCACACCCACTAGGGCCCAGCAATCCGTAGCTATACAAATATTAAAAATTATTAAAGATTTGATCCTAATTTTGATCGTTCGTGAAATCAAAATTTGATCTAATTTTGATCTTCATTTCTGCAGTGTCACTGTAATTATCACAATTATTTGCTCATAACAAACCAGTGTGTAAATTCTCATAATTCTCATTGCGGAATTTTGAACTGTATATGTACAGAATATGTTTTTACAGCATAATAAATGATATAACACCATAATGTTGAATATTATGGGGCTTGAGACTCTTATTGTGCAATTAATGTATTAATGAGCTTTTAGAATGAGCTACATGAATAAGAATATTAAAAATTCTTCAACATTTTATCCTAATTTATGTCATTTACGTAGGAGATTTCACTTTTTGCAATATCATTGCAATTCTCAGTCTCTCGTTGATAACAAAGAAGTGTTCTTCATCCTGAGAAGTATTTCATTTTATAAATTTATGTAATTTTAATTTATAAAAAAATAACAAATTATTTTTTTATGGGTCATCACTGATTATTCTCACATCGGAATTTGGATCTGTACATGAACATTATCTTATACTGAGTACAATAAATGATATAAGTTTGGCCTACAAAAGACCTTAATTTTGAGAACTCTGGGGCTTATGACTCTCGTACTGTATTGTGCAATTATTAATGAGCTTTTAAAATGAATGTCACATGCGTATTTTCAAGTAGAAAATCTCTTCTTTAAATAAATTTACATGAATAAGTCCTCACTCTAAATTATTTTTAATAAAGGATCGAAATAAAACAAATTGGTGTCTCCATTTCACTAAGTTATAATACAATATAAGCTTAAAACTAGTCTAGCCTTAATGGCAATTCACTATACATTTATAAAATAAGAGAAAAACATTAAGTTTTATGTGGGCCATCATGGAGAATTATCAATTCGGAATATGGGCCTGTACATGTACATGTACATTATCTGTAAATTGAAAATATAATAAACCATATCAATTTTTCCTATGCAAAACACTTAATGTAGAGTACTTTGGGGCTTAGGACCCTTTTAATGTGTAATTATTAATGATCATTATAAAATAATCATGTCATACACGTACTTTAAAATATAAAATTCTACTTTAAGTAAATTTATATTACACAGCCCTTCCTCATTCTAAATTATTTTGAATAAAATATTTAAATAAAGCAAATTAATGTTTCCATTTCATCAAGTTGTAAAGCAAAACAAGATTAAAGCTCGTCTGCCTAGTGGTCATTCACTGCAACCGGATTAAGAGAAAAACAATGTGAACTTTCATATACATGTAACCCGCCCATTGAAGGGGTTAAACGAGCTCTGGGTTCCATTGACTTCCCCCAGGACTTAAATTGTTTGGAAAATGTCTTGATTGATAGGTTCAAATGACCAGTTAGCCATTTTTAACGGACGCCCAATTCGGATAAACAAGTTTTTTATGACGACGATGCTAATTATGCTATTTTGAAGGTTTGGAACAAACAATTAAAAGAGCAAAAAAAATATAAAAAATGCTGCAGCAAATAAGGCAAACAAAATTCCTGTGACGCACTTCCTGGCATCGTCTGCGGGGTTAGGTAAGTGCAAAACAACACCCAAGCCCAGGTCGACCTTGTTTACAAGTAAAGGTAAGTGTTCTGGTTGGTTAGTACGAATTCTCCGATACTGACCGTGGTATTTTCCTCTATTGATCACCTGGAATCAATTCTGGAAAATTTCCACTTCACTTTCCGCTATAATGAATCACCAAGTATTTTTGTTTTTACATCTTAATAATATGGCTTCAAACCATGTCATTGCAACCCATTTCTTTCACTTAAGCTTAATTATTCATTGTCTGGTAAATTAGCATGTCTGCTAAACGTGACCAAGACATCGCTGTGAAACGCGCCCCACAATGTTGGGTTGTCAGCAGACAATGGCGGATTTCATTTGCAAACTCAACAATCAACACAACCCTCACAATTAGACCGTCAAGGCCTGCTTAACATATTGTTATTGAGAAAGGATTAGTAAGAAAAAGCATCCAACGGACGTAAACAACTTGAAATGCAGACGTGTTATAACATGTTAGCTATTTCTAGCAGAGACATAAACAATCGTAAATTAAGGCCATTCAAAAAAGAAAACCTCGACTGAGACGACATAATTCAAAGGCTAAAATGTTGTTAAAGAATTTGTTTTTCTAAATACTTTTATGAACAATGTATACTGTTTATCCATTTAGACGGGTGTGCTGCCGCCATGCAATTTGACCCATTGTTTTTTACTCGTTTTAAGAATTTAGAAATAGGCCTATGTGTCGTTTTAAATGTTATACAGAATACAATGAAGCAACAGTAAAAAGCTGGTAAAATTGTTATTGATAAAAACGCTTAAAGACCCACATCAGGTTTTCTTAAGCAACCATTTTTTCGGTGAAACGGAATTTAGTTGTCTCCCCTATAATGATAATAGTGCATTTAATTTTTTTACTCGAAAGCATAATTTGTTTCGGTTAAAGCAATGCAAATGTTTCAAAAAACATATTTGCTCCATTGTGTTAACAAAATGGTGTATGGTGAAAGTAATTCAAAACTTTGTTTCATTAACGTGAATAAAAAGTAGAAAGTAGAGAGGACAATTATACGAATGTATGCAATCTTAGTGAAATAATATTGACGATGTATTGATATGTTAAAACAATTTTTGTGGTGTTGACAATTACAGGTAACGGTACATCATCTTAAAACATAAACATTGGTTTAACCGAAACGAATTATGCTTTATAAAATTAGACTGTACATATGTACAGTATAATTTTATAAGTCATTTTATTAAGCATATTTTTCATATTTATACAATATAGCATCTTAAACAAACTTAAAAATATATATTCATATTATTGTTTTGAACAATAATCGACAGTTTTATTTGGAAATATAAGTTTATTTTTTACTGTTGCGTTCGATAATATATTATATAATATATATAATATTATATATATATTATATTATATTATATATATATTATAATATATTATAATCGGTTATAACAATGTTTCCAACAATTTTTCGATTATTTTTCAAAACAATGGAACGTGAAATGAAAATAAAAATTCGTATTCTCGAATATTGTTTCATAAATTGTTTATGATAATGGTGTGTCGATTCTATTTTCCAAGAAACGTGCTAATATTACATGTACCTTTACCACCACACATTTGGCAGCATATTGAATCGCTGTATTCGAATAAATTGACGCTTAATTCAAAACGGAAAAAAATTAGCATTTCAGATTATCTTAATATTGTCATCTAAGCTCCATAATTAATTCGAAAAACTGTTAGGTTATCAAAATAATTCGTCTCAATCTGAATTAACAATATCAATACATCGGTGAATATGGACAGTAAGCTTAAATATTTAGGAGTAAATTAGTTTTTTAAACTTCTTCCAACATATTTTGTGTGAAATGGAATTTGGATTATTATAAGGATAATAATATATTATTTTAATTTTTTTCTCAAAAAGCGTCATTTATTTTTACTATATATGATTATGTTTCCAAATAAAACTCTCGATTATTGTTCAAAACAATTGTGTGTGAAATAAAACTAAAATTTGTTTTCTCGATTATTGTTTCAAAACTGTACGCTAAAGAAATTAAAAACCTGAGTTCGTTAACATCATTTTGAATGCGGGATTCTTAAATTTAATATCGGGTCATTTCCACCCCTCCCATTTTCCAAGAAACATGCTATAACTAGTGTATAACACATCTGGTAGGACATTGGATCGATTTATACGAATAAAATAACGCGAATAAAAAGTAACAACATTTTGCATTTATTCTTTTTGTCAGTTTCTAATAATATTTTCACTCAAGCTCCATAATTCGGAAAAACTGCTTTGTAATCAAACAACAGTAATTCGTTCAATCTTAATTAACGATATCAATACTTCCCATTTGCTCTAAACACGTAACCTGTACACGTACATTGTAACAATAACTCGTTCAATCTTAATTAACGATGTCAATACTTCCCATTTGCTCTAAACACGTAACCTTTCACACGTGCATTGTGAAAATAACTCGATCCCAGACACCGCATTAAAGCCTCTAACCTACACTGCTAACCGGCTTTTTAACATTGTGTTAAATTGTATTCTTCTAAATGTATTTTTGAATTAAATTAAAGATAGCGTTATTGAAGCCGTTTCTCAACGGGTATTAACTGGAGTAAATTTGTTCAAACCTTGACTGTCCAGCTAGTTTTTAATAACCAAGTTGGTACTCACATGTTTCCTCGTGGCACGTTTAAATTCAGGTTGGTAAAAGCCGGAGAATTTTTTCCGTAACGTTTTTCGGCATTACGAACTTCAACAGCAGCTGGCAAAGTCGAATCCATCGTCAATTGAAAATATCTGAAATTTCAAAACTGCGTGAGTCGAGTGAGTGGTTGATTGATTAATTTCATTGGTGCCAGAACGATTTGCATACAGCACGTTTGTTCGAAAATAAAAGTGACATGCCAACGAACATTTTATCTTGACTTTTCGTGTTTCTGCCTAGGGTTATAGGAAGTAACACGACCAAAATTTAAAGTTGCTAAATAATTTATTTAAATGTTTCACTACCTACGAGCGTGCTTTACTAATCGTTCTGGCTGGAAAGTTTCGTTTCTTACATTAAACTTATCGTCCAAATATTTCGGAATTCCCTTTATCATCCCTGTACTGAACTTTGTTTCAACAACTCTAGCCCAGGTGAAAAGAGAAAGTAAACAGGAGTAGCCGACAAGGTAGCCTTATATGTGAACTTAAACCTGTTTTGCATTTGCCGTCATGAGGTGTAGAGGTCAGTTTTCTGCTCGGTACCATTTAAAAACATCCGCCTACTTTTTACGCCAAGCTTTGTTTACTTCAATGAGTGGAAAATTCTGCTCTATAAAAAGTGAAGGATCAATTCGTCAGAATTCTTGCCTTCTCGCACATGTATTATGTGCCGCAATACATGAATGAACTTACTGAAAAGTTGTAGGCCCTTGAATGATTGGAAAAAACTAGGCTACATGTACTGTATATCCACTTTGCAATCATGACAAGTCGAAGTTCATGGAACCTGTAGAACACGTATAGTAAATGCCATCAGGTGATGATTTCATGTAGTGTTTAAATAAATTTTTCCTCAAAATGCCTTTTTTTTGCAATATTTTATTTTTTTTCAAGTTTTTTGTCAGTTTATATAAAAATATAGTTCGTATTAGTAGACACTGTTAGCTCCCAATCCAAAATAAATGAAACAGCAAAAAATAGGAGAAATCAGGCTGAATGAGATTATTGAAATACTTAATATACAATAAATACAATTTCATCACACTGGGGAATTGTTAAAAGTTGAGAATATTGGCACATGAGAAACTATACAATTCGGGAAAACCCGAGAATCACAAAAACTCTGCATGAAAGATGAAAAAGGAAAATACAGTAAGTAGAAATTAAAATTAACTGCTTTGGTGAATAAATAAGAATTTCGATGAAAATTGAAATTATGCAATTTCAAGATATGTAAATTTGAAACGCGAAATGCCGAAATGCTCCATAGAGGGTGCGCAAACGTTTTCTTGCTTACATTTGAAATGCAACAACAGCCACGCTTTACTTCAAGCGATTAAACGCCATAAACGAAAATGCGAGTAAAATGAAGATCCAAATAAAGGATGATCCGAAAGCGCCCCAAACGACGAAGTGGCTTAGGTCCCACCCTCTGTGGATGACAACTTCAACGGCCTTGCACGACATGGTCGAGGGCAGGCACATGCAAATGTAGCGGAAAAACGCTGGCATCGCTTCAATGGGCCAAAGCGAACCTAAATAAGTAGCAATTTTTCGAAACAGTTTCAACAAAGGCTCTATGAATTGTTGTAACAAAAGTGGCTACCTTCAATTAAAGCATGTCATAAAGGCAAGATTTATCGAAGCCCTTGGGTTACAATACAATCTAGGGCCAAATTTTGGACTTTCACAACGTTGTGTTTTTCTCGGTTTGCATGTTTTAATTGGCAAGTAGCGCACACCGCTACAAAATCACAAAAGCGGTGGACGTGACTAATTTTGAAACAGCCAATTAAAAACTGCCATCTGGGAAATCACAACGTTGTGAAAGTCCAAAATTTGGCCCCTGGATGAACAAGCAATACAACTTCATAGTCAGCTATAGTTGTAAATGTTAGTTCCAGAATTTCTGGGGGTCGCCCATTAAGGCCCTGTTGCACAAGTGTAGGTTAAACGTCAGGTTAGATAACCTGGAGTTACCTATAACTACGAGTTAACACAGTAGGGTTAACATGGGGGTTAGTAGGTTTATGCTGCACCATTTTGCGAAAGGGATTTTTATCACATGGTTAGTTAAACTGTTGCAGCTTGGATTTCTGGGAATATTTCATTGAATCCAAAATGGTTACCACATGGACTTGTGGGAATGTGAAGTACATGCATATCACAAAACTTATCTTAGGTAAGTAAGGCTAATCCTGCTCATAGATTAACTCTGCCTTTTATGTTGTTTCCTCATTGTGACCATTGGTTGACAGCTGATTTTCTGTAGAGCAATGATTTTCCTTCAGTAACTAGAGGTTTATCTTGGATTCTGCTTAGCTTTTGATAATCGTACCAGGCCTAAGTGACCAACTGCCCTGTTTACCAAAAGTTAGGGGAATAAGATGCTATAAAAGCTATCAGAAAAGGAAACCATTTCTAAAGAAACTAATTTTGCACATTATTTTTGTATACAAAGAAGGAAAATGTTTTACAAAGATTTCAAAACTCCTATTGCCGTTGACAAAAGCTTTATAAATGTTCTAATCAATTGGCTAATATACTGTATTTCAAGGAGAAAATAACAGTTCTATCGATAACAGACATCCAGAAGTCAAATGTATTATGTTCTTAAACTTCCGCAACTTCAGGTCTTAATTGAATCACCCAAACCATGATATTCCCAATGACTTAAAAATGCTATCCTATCTAGAAAAACAGCTCTAGGCATAAATCCATTTTACGTCAATTAAAAGATTACCACCAAACGTGGGAAGACACGACATCGTCAATTAGAAGCCCCAGGCTTTCTCACAAATTTATGTCCACTTAAAAAACCAACTGTTTTATAAAAAAGAGTTTGTTTGTTTGTTTCTTGGGAAATGGAATAGTTGACGTCAACAATAGCGTCAAAAGTTTCCCTGCCTTCTAGCTCCCTAAGCTGCTGACGTCAGCCCTAAACTCAAATGTCACCATATGTCATTTTATATAATCTTGATACACGAATTAACTAAGATGAAAACTACCACTTTACCTGACGTTGTCGCAGCAATGAAGATGACACTCGACACAATGGCAAACATCGTGGGGATTTGATCACAAAGTAATGATATCAGCAAGCCTAGATAAAAGAGAACAGGCATATACTAATATGTTGTAGTCTAGAGCTGCGTTTACACTAAATAACAAAACGTGTTAATCGGCGTTATACAGCAAAGTTATACAACTTGTTCGAACATGAGAAGCAAAATGGTATTTAACATGATATTACGCAACATTTTTTTGTAATACAGCAGCTTATACTGTATGTCTTTTTTGTAAAGTTCAAATGACGTTTATTGCAAAGCTGGTTTGACACGATAAAAAATAGTAATACATCAAATCAGTTTTTTACTTTGTTGTGCAACTTGCCATATATGACGTTATATATAACAAACACAAATTATTCAGCCTTGAGAGATATTTAGACCTCTTTAGTAATACAACTTGTTTGATAATGAGAAGGAAAAAAAATGTTATTTAACATCTCAATATTGCTGACCCACGGACGTTTAACAACAAGTTTACAAATGCACACTCACTAAAACGTTTTGAGTATCAAAGTTTAAAACGTCATTTGGTCAATACCGACTCATGATGGATAAAATACTGCATAACGCACTATAAAACAAGAAAAACGTTGTATAACATCATGTAAATAACATTTTTTCGTCTCATTTTCAAACAATTCGCATAAATTTGCTACATAACACGTTTTGTTATATTGTGTAAACCAAAATACGCCAATGTATACATGTACATGACGTTATGTAACACGTGGTGCAACAAAGTAAAAATTAATTAGAATGCATTTTTTCACAGATCTAGTTTGACTTGTTTTGGTATGATTTGACATGTTGTTATCGCCAATGCATATTGAATTTGGTGTGAATTTTTACCTAAACCAATTTATACATGTACACGACGCTATGTAACAAGTCGGGCAACAAAGTTAAAAACTAATTGAAATGTCTTTTTCACAGATCTAATTTGACTTGTTTGGGCATGATTTGACATGTTGTTATTGCCAAGCCACACATGCATGTTGAAGTTGGTGAAATTGTTACCTAAACTTGTTCCGCAGATTCCTTGGACGTACAGCAGACCACATATCAGCAAAAACGACCCCTTGTTGTACTCGAGCAATATTGGCAGTGCAGACAAAATCACCCCTACGTCTTGGAGTACTAAAACGATGAGTTGAACTAAAAACATTCCTAAAAACGTCTCTGTAGCATTGACGCCTGAGAATAGGGGAAAAACGCATTGTTTAGGGGATTTTCGGGAAAGCAATTTAGAGCAATGATCAGGTCTTAAATACCTGCAATTAAATTCGGTTCCATGTGTCCCTTTTGTTTGTCCATGAATATGCCCATGAGTGCAATGGGCAGTGAAGCAAAAAAGCTAGCCCTATAACGAGAATATTATTTTCAGACAATGTTGATGCACAGTACATTTACATTGTAAGTGTGTTGTAATGAACATTGTACTCACAGCACAAGCTGACCGGAAAGGACGTAAATTCTAGGTGGCCGACTAAGGGTTGCTACAGCTTCATGGCTAATCTAAATACAGAGAGTAAAAACTTGTATTAATGAGACCTGACAACCATATTAATAACGTCAGTTGGTTTTCACTGACCAATTGTTCCCAATACGTCAAATTAAAGCAATCTTGGGATAAAATGCATCAGACATATTGTAAAGTTCATATCGGTTGCCTTTTAAGATGGGAAAGTGAAGTTGGTTATGTTCCTTGAAGGACAAACATTTAGGCAAACCCAAAATTAAATCCAAAATTCTGCAATTTTTCTCAAAGTTTTAAGCCTTGCAGAAGTAGACTACAATGGTCCCCCTGGGCCGATCATTTCGTAGCACCTGGAGAATTTGACCTACACGTGACTCGAAAGGCACAATGACCATAGACCAGCATAAAAAAGTCCAACCCTTTCTTGCCGCTTGGGGGTGTCCTCAAGGGCGCCTACGTGCATTGCATATGAATTCTTCATTCAATTGCGGCAAATAAAAAATCGTGTTTACTTCACTGTAAATATGATTGCCTCACGTAATTCGGATTAAACCTTAACAGTCAGCACGTGTTTTGCATTAAAAAACTACACTAGACTGTATGTTGACTAACACAGGGTTCTTTTTTCTTTCCTTATGATTTTTTATGGCAAATTAAATTCGGCCAAAACAAGGCAACGTTGTACTTTGAAACAAATTATTTTTCTAAAACCTGTAGTTCGTTCTAGGAAACTTTTTTAAAACAAAGTATTGCATGCCCTAAAACCCTATCGCGTTAGCGTTGCAAACTTGACAACATTGACAATCCTAATGTATGCAAATCCCATTGGAATTGCATTATGAAACGCAGATCGATAGGTTTGAACACAATTATAATGCTAAATAATTTTTAAAAAATGCATCATTCTACATGATACCAATGTAAATTTAGATAATTAAAAATGATATTCATAACTCCAAAGAAGGGTTTGTTTTCATTTTATTTGTATTTTTATTAGTCCAATTGTTTGCATTCTTAATTAAAAATAAATAAAAAAAGCTTATTTGGAGTTATGAGTTCTCAATATCATTTTTAATAAAATATTTAAATTTACATTGACTTTTAAATTATGTACTTGCAACAATGATACAACAGGATACATTTAGCATTAGAATTGGGTTCAAACATATCGATCAGCATTCCATAATGCATCTCCAATGATACACAATGTGGAGATTCTAATCAACCCACTCAGGACTATCTTTACACCAAGCCTCAAAATAGCAAAGTCATTCATTGATTGTTACCGATCGTTAATTTGTAAACAATTATAGCACTACATAAAGAAAATTGCGAAAATTTTGAATTAATTTTCTTTTTTCAATTTAAAGCAAGTCTGACTATGATAATCTGAATGACATCTGCATGTATAACTACTGTCCTAGTGTACTGGTTGTCAAAATGTGTTATATCGATTTGATTAAAAAAACTTCCTACAAGTTCGCCAACTGACCTTCATGAATCTAATAGTTGAGTAAAAAATAGTCGACTTACGTTGATTAGCGACTGACCAAGTAGTGGGTTGATTCCAGCCAAGGTGAAGGTCTTGCGAATGAAAAGTTCAAACACGCCAAGCATATGAAATTCGGCGAATTTGGCTGTGTTTAAATCTAAATTATGCAAAAATTAATTATAGTCACGCAATGAATTTACTTACAACCAATTTCTGCACCTGTTGTTTAAACTTACATGTGTTATCGATTTGCACGTCAATAGTTCCAGCTTTTACCATATCCTCTGTGCTGAGAGCAGAATCTGCAAACCTGAAATTGATCGATAACGTTTATTCTTAAACACTGCTGATTTCCATGCTTTCCCATTCAACACTTAGAATATGAAATTATTTTTAGACAAGACTGAACTTCGGAATATGCTTTGCTACTGAATGCTCCAGCACAGACGCTATGAGAAAGAGGGCTTCTCCTAACGGCTCTTATGCTGGCAGTGATTGCCTACTTTTAGGGCAGGTCAAACAACGAAATTACATTTCCAGAATAGTATACTGCAAGTTAGGATAAACACAATAAAAGCCAAAAAAACTTGTGACAGGATTGATGTCATTCTTATCTACTAGGCAAGTATGGTTGAAACATGCATTTTGTGCACATTTGGAGCAGGGCATATTCCGCAGTATAGCTTTAGATAATTTTTTAAAAAAAAACAAGACCACCGGACAACAAAATAGATCAGCAGTAAAATTAAAACATTAATCGTGCTATTTTTTAAAATTCAACGCACACGTTATTTGTCCTTCAAAAAAGGTTGATGGATTACACCCCCCTACAACACGGTATTCAGTTACTGATAGTAGGGTACTGAGTTGAATTGAATTGAAGTCCAAATTTTACTACACGCATTCTGAATTTTATCACAGAAACAATGTAAATAAATCACCTTTGATAAAAAACCGCCGAAAAATTGGACTTGATTCTTAGAATTCCTTGCGATTCACCGTGTAACAACGCCTGAAACCCAACGTTGTAATCGTGACATGGTTTCTAGATGCAGAAAAATATAATTACATAAAAACTAAAAAGAAGTTAAGTTGCAAAACAAATTTCAAGGTCTAACGGATTAACATTGAATCATGGCACACTACCATCACTTTTTAGGCTAAACAAAGCTTAGGGCTCACCATAGAGAATCAATTTACCTGTACTATTATTTCCGGATTTAGTTGGGAAAGATATTTTGCGCCCAAATCGCCAACGTCTTCGTTTACGATCACCATTGGAATACCGCCAGCAAGGTTTCCCATTGTTTGGATATATAAGAACACTTGATTGCTCGGAAGTAAAACCAGCAGTAGAAGGACGCTAAAAACACCAATTTACAAATTACAAAACTGTCAACAAAAATAGCTCGAACAATAATTAAACGCCTATCAGCGGCTGGAAATTTTCATAAAAATACATGTTGATGGGCCAATTCATAGACACCAACTGATAATGTACATTGCAATAGATCTCGCGATTTTCATGATAGTATTTGCCATCATTTCCAGCCCCTTCCCCCATCCTAAATGATGACATACTCATTAACCAATTTATTTCTTTTTGGAAATGAGTGAACTTCAATGAAAATTTAGAAAAAATGATGAATTTTAGCCCATTTTCAGCACCTCCCAATACTAAATGATGGCATTATCATTGACCAAATTTTTCTCGAAATGAGTGAACTGTTAATGAAAATTTGATCAAAATAGAATGAATTTCATAAAGCTATACAAGTAATAATAAATCGAACAATATGAATACTGAATGACGTAAATGTATTTTTTTGCAAAACTGGATAACAAATGCTGGATTTCAACCCAATTCTCATGAAGATAATGTTTAAGTAGCATGACACCATCTTAATAAAATAAATGTGCTTTCAAATGATGACGGAAGTGAAGGGGGCTAAAATTTATCATTTTAGTTCTAATTTTTATAAATAGTTAGCACAATTCGAAGCTTATTTGGTCAATCATGATATGTTGCCAAAATAACGACATAATACTTGGAAGAGCTCTTTTTTGGAAGTCTTCAATTGTCAAAGTTGATCGAATAAAATTACAATGTCACGTAACAAGACTAACAATCATATTCCGGGTATATTTTGTCGAAGGTTATATTTTAAAAAATGAAGGTTAAAAAATAGTGGCAAAAAAAGGTTACAAAGTTTTGCAATAGCCTGCAAAGCAAATGCGTTAAGAATTGACAATTTCAGAGGGAAATTCAAGGGAAAATTAAAGAAAAATTTGGCTTACCCTGGATAGCGATATAAACCTAGAAAATGTCGAATCATTAACGAGTACAGTCGATGCCAGGCGATGTTAAATCCAAATCTCCTGCATGTTGTCCTCTTTCGCCATTTATTACTCGCTGAATCTTTGTTCTTGTATGCAGGTTGGTGGGAGATGACCCCATTGGGAACGTCTGTTCTTGAATCATCATCGACGACCACTTCATCATTTTTGCTGTAGCAAACTTTGAGATAAACTTCTTCTAAGGTGTTTTCATCGTGCTTATTCATAAGATTTTCGATCGTGTCTTCGGCAGCCATTGAGCCACCGTGGATCAACCCAACCTTGATTAATAAGAAAAAATGCTAGTAAACATCTCGCCCAGAACTATTGAAACTTTTTCATAATTTATTAAGTAGTCTAAGTAGAGAATTAAGTTTCTCTAAGTAGTGAAATGCCATTACTTACCCTATCAGCAAACCGAGCTTCCTCGATGTAATGGGTTGTTAATATCACAGTCGTGCCCTTTTCCTTGGTCAGCCTACCAAGGTGCTCCCACATGCTACAGCAAAATGATAAAAATGTTGTTTACTTCTTAAGGTATTAAGATGCAAATTTTATTTGTAATGAAGGTCAAAAACAACTTTATCAAACAGAATCCTTTAATTAGACTATGATGTTTTTGGGATTGGGGGACATTTCCTTATCCAGTGTTTATTCTGCGTAAAATAAATGTAAATAAAATAAAGATAGTTTTTATAGATTTCGACTGTAGGTCCTGTACTACAAGAATGTGCAATCGGTGATTAACCGAGGGACCTTGAGGGAGACATTCATCCAAATATTGAAGTTCATGCACGTGACATATTTTATAATCAGTCGGTAAAATTACAGCTTGTCCCTTATGGCGGGTTTGATCAAGACTGGGCTTTTGATGAAAAGTTTTGATTTCGGATTTATCCATGCAGTTTATACATGCAAATTGCGAGAGGAGTTAAATTAATGACTCGAATCTGTCTCGGAAAAAATTAGCAAATAAACCAAAAAATCTTTATCTGGAATTTCAAAACTGCATTTATCCGCTCAATAGTTTTTTTTTTGAAAAGGTCCCTCAAAACATTTCAGCACGTGACATGTTATATAATCGTCATGTCTATCTGCAAAATTAAAGCTTGCCCCTTATGGCGGGTTTGATCAAGACTGGGCTTTTGTAGAAAAGTTTTGAATTCGGATTTATCCAGCTTATAAATTGCGAGGAGAGTTTAATTTATGATTCAATTCTGTCTCAAAACAATTAACAAATTAACCTTCATTTTTTTATCCGCTCGATCGTTCTCTTGAGAAGATCATAAACAATTTTTTAGGCGATCGCAAACTCAGATAATTTTACAAATTACTTATGTATTTTCTGGAAAACAGTTTCATTGTACGTGTAAATTAATATTGATGAGTTACTTAATGATAGACGTACACTATATTACTACAGAACGATTTTTAAGCAGATAAAGCTGGGTTTATACTATCGGTGTATGACAAAACCTTGTAATTTGTCAAATTAGTTTTTAACTTTGTTCTCCAGCTTGTTATACAACAAAACTTATATAGCAAAGTCATACAACTTGTTTGACAATAAGCCGAAAAGATGTGATTTAACATGATGCTACGTAATATTGTTCTTGTTATATAGCAGGTTATAAATTATCCATCATGTGTCGGTAACGATCAAAGGATGCTGTAAAACTTAGATGAGTAACATGTTGTAGTGAGTCTACATGGGTAAACTTGTTATAGAACCTCTACTTCTTTCCGTTGGTCATCAATAGTCAGATGTAAAATTACATTTTTTTATCATTTTCAAACAATTTGTATAACCTTTGTATAATCATTTGATCTTTACAGACAACATATAAAGACATTTCTCTTTTTTTTGCTTTCATTTTTTCTTCTCATTTTCAAACAAGTTATGTAACTCATCTTAAGGCAAATGTTGTCATTTTTGACATTAAGTACAACTTTCAAGAAACTTCTTTTATCATACCGTCGCTTTGTAACAACGTCAATTCCGACGGTTGGTTCATCAAGAATTACCAGTTTTGGCTCATGAATTAGGGCTGCGGCAAACTGGACCCTCTTCAGCTGTCCACCACTGAAAATTTAACAAAACCGAGTAAAAAAAACTTATGGTTCTTTTTGCGTTCATCCAGAAATACGAGATAAGTTACCTTAATTTACTTGTGAGCGTGTTTTTATGTGGTAACCTGAGCAAATCGATGAAATGCTCTGTTTTCGAGAGTATCTCATCTGATGGCACTCCTAAAATCGTTCCAAAATATCGAAGATATTCGCCAATGGTCATTGTTAAATAAACCGTGGTCTCCTAAAGAGTTGAAGGCGAAAAATTAAAATCCTAAATTTATGGCAAAATTGTAAAAATTGAATACCTGGGCCATGTATCCCACTGCTGCCCCAGGAATGCCACACTCTTCACTGCCAACAGGATGTCCAAACACCATCACTGACCCTATGTCCAGCTTTAGTCGACCCAAGATACATTTCAGCAATGTTGTTTTTCCACACCCACTTGGGCCCAACAACGCATATCTGAAATTATTTTTTACATAATTCTAAATTAAGCATTTTTGGGCGTAATTTTATAGTCTTACTGATATTTCATTTCACCAGATTACAATTTACAAGGCAAACACATATCTGAAATTATTTGCTTTTTACTTCATCTTAAATAATCATCTTTGGACGTGATTTTATAGTCTAACTGGTATTTTATTTCTCCAGATTACAATTTACAAGGCAAACTCCACCATTATGAGGCAATAAACGCAAATAAAGCTGAACGAACATATAAATTGCATCATATGTAATTAAGTTTAACTTTGAAATACACTTTGTCGCTGCGTACCAGCTATACAGTACATGTAACATCTTCTAAAAATAAAGTTGTTAAGGCTGCATTGTACATGTAAAGTTGCATAGAGGGCAACTATGAATTTGAGGTAAACGAGACAATGCTACAAACTACGCATCCGAGTCTCAGTGTCACCTCAATGTGCTCTGTAGAAGTTTGAAGGAAGTTTTAAAACAATAGGGAAATAGTGAACATGACATTAATTTTTTAAAATAAAATTATAGCTTGAAATTCATGGCCAACTTGAATTTAAAAATAGGACGACGAAGTGGTAAATCGCTCATCACTGCAAAACAGAATACGATATTAATACGAAAACAAAAACTAAAATCCTAAAAATTTCCATGATTTTGAGCCTTGCTCCAAATGTGCACAATATTAATGCATGCAATTTATCCCTACTTGTCTAGTAGACAGAAATGATACCTGTCCTAGTTGTCGCAATTTATTATTTTTATTTTTTTTTTGGACGTTTTTTTCATTTTTCCGTTTTTTTAGCTGAGCTTATCCTATCCTGACTAACTCTAAACTAACCTAAAATATAATTTATTTAGCCGCATTGATTCACAGGCAATCACTGCCAGCCTAACCAACCTATGACAAGAAATCAAAATATTTCCACGATAGCGTAATTTTATTTTAATGAGCTAAAATTTCATCTGCCAAAATAATTCTCAATGTATCTGGAATGGAAATAATTTTCATAACATTGCCACATTTTCTAACACAGTCCTGACAGCTCATTAAAAATATCGAAGACTTCAAAATCGAACATGAACTAACAAGAATGAAATCCTAACTCTTCAAAATCAATCATTAACTAACAAGATATAAAATAAAACCTTCAAAAAATCAAATATCAACTAGAATTAAATTAAAACCCTTGGCAAATCAACCATAAAATTGTATACCATGCCAGAAAATTCAATTTTTAGACAAAAAAATATGGAAAGACTTTAAAATCGATCATGATTTTGACCATGACATTGAGGGACGTCCATGACTGTACCATTAAATATGGAGATCAAACTTGAATTACTGATGAAAATCATGGGAAAGGGGAATGATGATCTAAGGCCGTCTGCGTCATTGGCCTCAATAACGTTTTTGGCACAGTTCCTTGTTAAGTATTTTGCTGCAAGTGTGAAAGTGGTTGAGAAGTCGGTTCAAATCGTCCACTAATTTCAAACAAGTTTTATTTTAAATAATCTCAAAACCCTATTGAAATAGAACACATATACGTCAATGACTTATTATCAGTGTAATTCTTTCACGACACATACAGTAGCTCTACTGCCTCAATAAGTTCATTTTTTTATCTTCCTTGAAATTTGACAAATGATTGTAGAAATCACAATAACCAAATAAGCGAGCAAGTAAGGTGAAATACAATTTGGGAGCGTTATCCCTGCTTTCTCCAATTAAAGTACAATGAGATCGAGCTTCAATTCAATTCAACTCAGTACCCTACTATCAGTAACTGAATACCGTGTGGTAGGGGGTGTAATCCATCAACCCA